>VYZV01031952.1:36983-53242 GCA_013401275.1 Pandion haliaetus | reverse complement strand
AGCCTGAACTCTTCTTCCTTGTTGCCTTTCTTATGCTCCCTGTCCTTTTCCTTTCATTCTTGGAACAAGGCAGGCAGTTGTTTCACTATCTGTCCTTCTTCAACACCTCACCAATTGTTTTCACTTTTCTTGCCTTCATTTTATCATCTTCTCTCCATTGTCTCTCCCTCCTACTCCACTAGGCTGACATGGTAGTTCAGGCTGATACCATTGCATTAGACTCAGGAAAACACATCCTCTTCAGCTATAAATGCCAAATATAGCAAAAGCAGAAGACAGCCATGCCCTGTTACACAGATCAGATTTTTACTAAAAGTTTGATTGTTAAATGGAAAGTGCTTGTATTTTCTTTTTTTCGTGTATACTTTTATCTTTACCCTTCAAGAAGCAATGCAGTACAGTATCAATTTAATATCACTGCTACAAAATAGTTAATAAAACAGAAGTAGAAGCTGCATAACATGTAGGGAAGCTTCTGACAGACAGTACTCTGTCTCCCAACTACAATCACTTTCTGAAGTCATGCCAGTTCTCTTTGACTCCTTGATTGAAACCTATCTCCTTAGTCTCTCACTTGGCTACAGAATATAATCTGGATCCTGGTTTTGATGTTTTGATTTTGGGGTTTGCTTATTAGACACACTACGGAGTATCAGTGAGTGAAGAACAACAGCTAGCACCATTTCAGATTTCTATAAGGAACTGAAAAAAGTAGTCTGCCTTGGGTTTTTTTCAGATGTTTTCTGTTCATTCTCTGAAAACATCCTGTGCTGGTTTTGGCTGGGATACAGTTAATTTTCTTCATAGTAGCTGATACGGGGCTATGTTCTGGATTTGTGCTGAAAACAGTGTTGATAACACAGGGATGTTTTCCTTAATGCTGAGCAGTGCTTACGCAGAGCCAAGGCCTTTTCTGCTTCTCACCCCACCCCACCAGCGAGGAGGCTGGCAGGGCACAAGAAGCTGGGAGGGGACACAGCTGGGACAGCTGACCCCAGCTGACCAAAGGGATATTCCAGACCATATGACGTCATGCTCGGCATATACAGCTGGGGGAAGAAGAAGGAAGGAGGGATGTTCAGAGTGATGTTGTTTGTCTTCCCAAGTCACCATTAGGTGTGATGGAGCCCTGCTTTCCTGGAGACGGCTGAACACCTGCCTGCCCAAGGGAAGTGCTGAATGAATTCCTTGTTTTGGTTTACTTGCATGCACACTTTTGCTTTACTTATTAAACTGTCTTTAACTCAACCCACAATTTTTTTCACTTCTACTCTTCCAATTCTCTCTCCCATGCTAACCAGGGGGAGTGAGTGAGTGGCTGGGTGGTACTTAGTTGCCAGCTGGGGTTAAACCACAACACATTTTCACTGATCTTGCACAGATAGTAACAAACTGGTATGCTTGTTATATTTCCACTGCTTTGAGTTCCAGGCATGCCATTTAATTGTAACCATTTCAAAGATTATTTGTCTTTGGAGAAAATCTATGGATTTGTTACTAAGCTCTGAAAACAAGATGGATGGAAAGGAAATTCTCTGGTAAGCTTTTAAATCCACTAAATGAAATGTTGATGTGGTGCAGGTAAACTGATGAGAAAAGGCTGATGAAAACAACCCATAAATAACTAAATGACATTATTTGTCATTTACTAAGCCAAGCTCTCCTGGTGAGGAAACTGATTTCAATGCATCTCACTTTTTTCACCATTAAAAGAGAATCTGTAATAATATTTCATTAATGAGATAATCCTCCTTATTTAAAAGATCACCTTAGATCTCTGCAGGTATATAGTTTCAGAGAGGTACTTGCTTTTTGAGAACTAATTGTAGTTACCAGAAAACTATTAATAGGATCTGGAATTATAATATGCCATTTTTAAAGCAATGTAACACAGAACTCTGATTTTGCATTATCATCTTCTTTTCTTACCTACAAGAATATTTTCCTCCAGGTCAGGCCTATACTATAGGTGGTAATTCTTTGTGGTTCAAAGTAAGAGAAACACTCTTGTCTCTGTCTGTCACTGTTCCTTCCTGGAGTGCTGAATAACACACCTCATTTGCATTTATTAGTTAGTGCTACTTCTCTACCTTTTTATTCTGCCTTTCTGTCTTCTTTTATATGACTTTTTAATTAAATCTTATTCTGTCCTTTCATTACTTATTAATGTTCTCATTGGGGAAGCATGGTTTTCACTCTCCTCACAAAGCAGAATCAATTTATTTCAATAACCTCATTTAGACTTAGTTATCAGTAATAAAACAAATAAGCCATTTGTTAATTATGCAAATTGAAATGACAATTTCAGAACACACATTCCTAACAATGTCAAATGGTCACACCTGGAGTGTGGCTTCTGCTTCATGAAAAAATATGCTGACTATTAATATGACAGCATCTGATAGAGGTTATTCACAACTTCTAACTGGGGACACTTGAGATAGGTAGCTAAGTATTTGTCATCAATGATGACAAATATACCCATTATGAAGATGATTTTTGAACATCAAAGTTAACCTCCTCATTTTGGCCAGCTCTCTAAAGAAACCTACATTGACTATATAGGAACTCAGACTCCTGGTTTAGGTGCCTGAAGTTAAGCAGCGTGAATAACCTCTTCTCTATGTCTCCACAAATAACCAGATCTCATTAAACGAAGTATTCACAAAGGTGGTTTAACTGTAGCTCCTGTTTTAGCCACATTCCCGTGGAGCAGTTTCCTGGAGATACCTCCAAACTTCTGTCACCTGCAAACCTCCATCCACATTTCATCCTGACTGCTACATTTCTTGTAAATTTGCCTTCATCGAGTAATGGTTTAAAGTGAATGCCAACATTTTTTGTACTTCGTCTAGGTTCCTTGTCTTCTTTACATTGCCAGTGGACTAATTTCTAGCACTTTCAACAGTAGAATGTTACATCTACAGTTTCCTTCAGAAAGTATTTAATGAATAAAATATGAAAGCACCTTATTCCACATACTTCCTTTGGTTTTCTGATAGCTTCCTGCACACAGTGAGCAATTCAAGAAACATAATTTTTTCCAGTATTGACAAAGACTTAGCTTACTTCTAATTCTTCATAACACCATAATGCAGAACAGTACAGATGAGGGATTGCTACTTTTTTCTTGGCTTGAATCTTATGGCCTAGATCAAGGTTACAGGAAATTTTAGCAGTCTGACATCTGTCACATAGCTCCTAATAAGCTATGATTCCAATGGCTGCCAGGTTCACCATGGCTTGCTGGCACATCAGTCTGAAAGGAAAGAGCACTCACAACATAATTTGCAAGTAAGAACCTCTTTTTATCAGAGAGGCTGCAACATAACCCTGAGGGGCTGTGTGTGGAAGGGATGTACACACTTTTGCCACGCAGAGATTGAGCTCAAGTACCATCGGCAGATTTATGGTTGTAATTCAAACCAAAACAGTCTGTAGAGTGAAGTATAAAAGTAGCTCACACCAGTAAAATTTTGCTAAGTATTGTTGAAATATGCAAGCAGATGGGTAGACGGGAGGAAATTATTTGCAAAACAGAAGATTTCAGTGCTTGCATGAAGGGAAAGGTGAACTTTTTCAGAGAGGTTATTGGAGCTATGAACTGTCCTTTCCATATGACTCAATGCTCCATTTCAAGCTTCTCCTCTTCCGTAGCTTACTGGCTCTTGACTAATTATAGGTTAATATGTTAAGAAGCAGCCATACAAAATTGCCTTCTATATATTTGATTTTACATGCTAGCCTTTGGCTGCTATCCCCACCACAGGATCAGGCTGCTTGTATAAGTGGTAAAAAAGACACACTGGGCAGTGAAGACAAACAGTAATCACCACTCAACCACAGCCCCACAGTGGCACAACCACAAAACTAGCATTCATAAAATAAGGCACTACATACAAGAAGCTGCCTACACTGAAAAAATAGACTTTTCAGGTGCTAGAGGTGTTAAATATAAGTGTGAGCACATTTTCACCAGGGTTCCACAGGATGTAGCAGTGAAATCTCAGAGGCTAAAATACTGTGACAATATGACATTTTATGGCATATGGCATTATAAGACAACACTTTTAATTTATTGGTTTCAGCTCAAAAACTGATGTAGAAAAGTGAATATTGAGAAGGCACATTGCATTTAATTGCTGTATCTGAGAAAAACAAAGAAGCAGATGCAGTTATTGATACTGTAGTGCTCCCACTTTCCCAGAGGTCCTAAGTATGACTGCACATGCTGGGTTGTGTATCAGCACAATCAGGTGAACACAGGGTCCCCCAAGTCCCTTGGCTGTGTATAACATCATGCATGATGTAGCATCACATCGTCTCCTATTCTGAGGCATTATCTCTTGGGTGGAATTAGTGGCAGATGACAGAGCCAGCCAGGCAGCCACACTAGGATGTGGTATTGTAGAGCACAAGAGAGGAACTGGCAGTACAGAGTCTGATGTAGTGCGGACATCGCAGAAGACAAGCATAAGAAAATCAGATGAGTGTTTCTCACACAGAAAATCTTGCAGTTGCTTAAGAGCCTTTCTTCAGCCTCTCTTTCTGTCTAATGCAGCATTTGAGAATTTCCTAGTTTTGCACTAAGGTTTATGAAGTTTTCAAGTTTGTATGTGTTGGTAGTGGTAAATAGTAACAATTTGCATATGACTGCCCTTTTCTCAATTTTTTTTCTCCCTTGCACCTTGCAGTAGGTAACTGTACTCTGCATGAACAGTTCAGTGTTGTTCATGATTTTGTCCATTAATAGTGTGGTATGCTTTTCAAGTAGGTGATATAAGACACATTTTTAAGCCCAGCCACTGATTTTTCAGTGTAACTTTTTTTCATGCCCAAAACATGCTGTATAGTCATCATGAATACTAGTAAGCAAACAAGAGATTTCCTACTGCCTTCTTTCCCTCTCTAGTATATATATCAATGTAGAGAACTTCTGAGCAAGGGAAAAGAGCAAAGAGCCTTTGATAAAGAACGTACTAGCTTGGTAAAGGTTTTGATCCTTATTTCTATTCTTCTGTTGTTTTAATTTGTGGTTATAAAAATTATCTCTTGCTAAGAACAGTTTCCTATATTATTTTGGTGTTTTGGTTACTTAATCTGCTAATTTATGAGGCATTTAGCCTGAACTTCAAGAGCTGTTGAGTGGGTATAATGGAATATGGAGGGTACTGAAGTAAAAATACATATACAGTAATTACATTTTACTTGTTCACATCCGTGTCTGTCACTGATAAAACACAAAGCACAGTTTTGACCTTTTGTGGCTTGGCAAGAGGGAAATGCATTGCACCAAAATAATATTCCTGTTTATTAATTTCTTAATAAAACCGCAAGTGCAAATACAAAATTACATCAGTTTTGAAAATACTTTCAATGTTCCTTTAGCAGAACTATCACGCAATAGATTTACTGGTATTCCTTAAACAAATTTCTTTATTTCTGATGCAGCTAGGATTTTTTAANCTCTCTGATTTTATCTCAACCTTTAAAGTGTCCACTTAGCCTCAATTTATGTGTATATAGATAGTTTCTTTATAGTCAAAAGAGAATGGCAGACTCTACCCAGGAAAAGGAAAAAAAAGAACCAAAACAACAACAACAACAAACCCCCCAGACCTTTATAGCCAGCAGCAGTTACTGTATCTGGGCAAATAGTCAGGAATCTTACTAACTGCCAGAAACAAACCAAGGATTTCTTACAAGCATTTAAAGTAACACATATCTAGCATGAAGCCTTTGTAGTTGTATACATCCCGTAATTGTATACTGGTCATCTACTAAGCAACTAGAGTTCTTTCCATTTCCTTTTTCCTTTGAGCTCTAAGTCATCTGTCACATGGTGAAAATGTGGAGCCTGCAAGCCTGTAAAGAAATCTTCCACAGAGCCTCTGAAAATATACTATATCTTACAAGTCCAACCATCATTTCTACTTGATCCTGGAATTTCTACTTGACTCAACTTTTACTCAACATGCAGCAAGTCAGGCTTTTCCCTTCTGCTTTTCATGATTTCTTAAGCCTTTAAAAAAGCGGAATCATAGACTTTCACTTCTGCAGATAAACTCAGCGATACCTGTGAGCAGTCAGCCGTTCTCTCATAACACTGTAGCAAGTTAAAGAAAAACCCCAAACCAAAACCAAATGGAGATATTTATTAACAAAAGTCATATTTAAACTATGAAACTCACCATCATGTGGCAGTTTAGATGACAAGAGTTGTTATGGGCTCAAAAAGTGAGTTGACAAATTCACAGAGGAAAAAAATGTCAGAAGATAACAATTTATCTCTCATGCCTGAGGAATTCCATGAGCCACAGATTGCCAAAACCTGGGAAATTATATCTAGAAGTGTACATGGTTGCCTTGCTCTTATGTTCCTCCTAAAGCACCCATGATGGCTATTTACAAAGGTGCAGTAATGAACTAGATATATCATATAATCACAGAATCATAGAATGGTTCGGATTCGAAGGGACCTTAAAGATCATCTAGTTCCACCCTGCCCTGTCATGAACAGGGACACCTTCCACTAGACCAGGTTGCTCAAAGCCCCATCCAACCTGGCCTTGAACACTTCCAGGGATGGGGCATCCACAGCCTCTCTGGGAACCTGTTCCAGTGCCTCACCACCCTCACAGTGAAGAACTTCTTCCTTACATCGAAGCTACATCTACCCTCTTTCAGGTTAAAGCCATTACCCCTTCTCCTGTCAAAGCCCCTCCTCATCTCTCCTGTAGGCCCCCTTTAAGTACTGGAAGACTGCTATAAGTTGTCCCTGGAGCCTTCTCTTCCCCAGGCAGAACCACCCCAAGTCTGTCAGCCTGTCTTCATAGGAGAAGTGCTCCAGCCCTCTGATCATCTTTGTGGCCCTCCTCTGGACTCCCTCCAACAGGTCCATGTCCTTCTTGTGTTGAGGGCCCAGAGCTGAATGCAGCACTCCAGGTGGGGTCTCACTGGAGCAGAGTAGAGGGGGAGAATCACCACCCTTGACCTGCTGGTCACACTTCTTTTGATGCAGCCCAGGATACGGTTGGCCTTCTGGGCTGTGATCACCCATTGCCAGGTCATGTTGATCTTCTCGTCAACCAATATCCCCAAGTCCTTCTCTGCAGAGCAGCTCTCAATCCATTCTCCACCCAGCCTGTGTTTGTGCTTGGGATTGCCCCAGTCCATGTGCAGGACCTTGCCCTTGGCCTTGTGGATCTTCATGAGGTTTGCACAGGCCCACCTCTCAAGCCTGTCAAGGTCCCTCTCGACGGCATCTTTTCCCTCCAGTGTGTCAACCGCACCACACAGCTTGGTATCGTCAGCAAACTTGTACTCAATCCCACTGTCCATGCCACCAACAATGATGTTAAACAGTGCTGGTCCCAATACTGACCCCTGGGGAACACCACTCGTCACTGGTCTCCACTTGGACACATTGACTGCAACTCTTTGAGTGTGACCATCCAGCCAATTCTTTATCCACCAAGTGGTCCATCCATCAAATCCATGTCTCTCCAATTCAGAGACAAGGATGTCATGTGGGACAGTGTCAAATGCTTTGCACAAGTCCAGGTAGATCATGTCAGTTCTTTATGTTCTGCATATTATTCAGTAAAGTTTTGATACCCAAAATGTAGGAGAAAAAATAGAGAAAGTAATTGTATCATAAAAATATAATGTAATGCTATTTTCTGGAAAGCACTCCAGGAATTATACAAGGAGGCAATGAGGCATATGGTACTCACTGTTTGAGATCAAAATCCACTCCCTGAAATGCTAAAAGCTAATCATGTAGATTATTTACTCTTGGCTCTTGATAGTGATTTGGCATTTGACCAGTGAGTAATTCACAGATCAAGAGGGAGGTTTTCTTCCTGATTAAATAGATAATAAACATTTTAAGCAGATGCTTAACATGAATGCAAACCAATAATAATGCACTTCCACTGTGAACTTTTGAAATTTAGGGATAATTCCACAGATACTGCATAGCAGCCCAATACTTACTGGCAATACCTGATTAGATCACATAGGTAAAGTGAAATAGCCATTCTATTTTTATGTTAGAGGGTGTACATACATCCCTTTCATTGTCAGGGTCCTCATGAGACTGTTCCTGCTCTGGAGTAGCCTGGTAATGTGTAGCAAAAACCATAGGTATAAATTCAGCACCTGAATTACTCTCACTGTTTTCCCTGGGAAAAGATACTAGTTTTACAGACAAGGTTTCCAACTTGTCTTCTATAGAGGACCATGTGGTATCTGAAAAAGTTCTTAAAGAAATCATGCCTAAATGGAGATAGTTTCTGTATCTCTTTTAGCACCAGCATTTTAGGACTTGTCTTGCATTGGGAAAGATTGTCCCTGAGCTTTCAATTTGACTCATGAGCTTGTAGCAGAGAATCCAAATATATAATCTATGAACTCTTTTTTTTATTTGTCTGTATTAAATCTCACAATTTCTCAGATAATCAATATTTCCCTCCTATGTAATTGGATCTCACTACAGAATTTCTAAAATTCAGTGAAGAATTTATTAAGCGAAAGTGGGAATGGTGCAGATTATATAGGTTAATGTGAGCATTGTTACAGAAACGAAGTTACATAGGTGATTTGGCAACTCAGTATTATGTTAACTTCAGAAAAGAAAATTCAGGGTCAGGGACAGTGGAAGGGACTATTTCAAATATTCAGAGCTGCTGATGGCTTTTACATTGAGTACAGCCACTCAACTAAAATCCTAACAAATTTTCTTCGACCAGAACTGAAAATAACTGCTCATTTTGCCATAATGTACAGAATAATAAACAAGATAGATACATTTCAAACGTGTGTCAACAGGTAATGTTGCAATTAAATATTATAACTTTACTATTTACCTATAATATTGCATTACTTTTGGCCACTTGCATTGAAATGATCCAGCAGAAGGCAATTTGAACTATTAGAGACTTGGAATGATTTTTATATGAAAGAACAAGGTCTGACAAGACAAGCACTTACAATAAACAATATTTTAGAAGGAGATTGCTTAAATGTGAATTAATTATTTCACAATGGAGGAACATACTAAAAGATTTAAAAAAAAAAAAGGTTACAGTTAAAAATCTGAAGGAGGAAAAATATGCTTATAGGTATAGTTTGGTACCACTGACAAAAGCCAAGTATGTAAGAATTTCTCCTGGCTCACCAGAGCTCAATATAACCACTTTTCAGAGAGCAGGCTGACTGCAGTGTATTGCAGACCATGGGCCCTTGCCTCTGTGGTGGGTTGACCCTGGCTGGACACCAGGTGACCACCAAAGCTGCTGTATCACTCCTCTCCTCAGCTGGGCAGGGAAGAGAAAATATAACGAAAAGTTTGTGCGTCGAGATAAGGACAGGGAGAGATCACTCACCAATTACTGTCATGGGTAAAACAGACTCAATTTGGATAAATCAGTTTAATTTATTACCAATCCAATCAGAGTAGAGCAATGAGAAATAAAACCAGATCTTAAAACACCTTCCCCCCCACCTCTCCCTTCTTCCCAGGCTTAACTTTACTCCTGATTTTCTCTACCTCCTCCCCACAGTGGCAGAGGGGGACGGGAAATGGGGGTTGTTGTCAGTTCATCACATGTTGTCTCTGCCACTCCTTCCTCCTCAGGGGCAGGACTCCCTACACTCTTCCCCTGCTCCAGCGTGGAGTCCCTCCCATGGGAGTCAGTTCTCCATGAACTTCTCCAGTGTGAGTCCTTCCCATGGGCTGCAGTCCTTCACGAACTGCTCCATTGTGGGTCCCTTCCACGGCGTGCATTCCTTCAGGCACAGACTGCTCCAGCGTGGGTCCTTTCCATGGGGTCGCAAGTCCTGCCAGAAAACCTGCTCCAGCGTGGGCTCCTCTCTCCACAGACCCACAGGTCCTGCCAAGGAGCCTGCTCCAGCACAGGCTTCCCACGAGGTCACAGCCTCCTTCAGGCACCCACCTGCTCTGGCGTGGGGTCCTCCACAGGCTGCAGGTGGATATCTGCTCCACTGTGGACCTCCATGGGCTGCAGGGGGCCAGCCTGCCTCACCATGGTCTTCCCCAAGGGCTGCAGGGGAATCTCTGCTCCGGTGCCTGGAGCACCTCCTCCCTCTCCTTCTTCACTGACCTTGGTGTCTGCAGGGCTGTTTCTGTCACATGTTCTCACTCCTCTCTCTGGCTGCAGTTTCTGTTCCACAGCAACTTTTCCCCTTCTTAAATCTGTTCTCCCAGAGGCACTACCACTGTTGCTGATGGGCTCAGCCTTGGCCAGCGGCAAGTCTGTCTTGCAGCTGGCTGGCATGGGCTCTGTTGCACATAGGGGAAGCTTCTGGCAGCTTCTCACAGAAGCCACCCCTGTAGCCTCCCGCTACCAAAACCTTGCCATGCAAACCCAATACAGCCTCACAGACCCCAGTGGTATATGGATGATACTTTGGGAACCACCATCTGCACACTGATCTGTGGTGCTCCCTGGCACAAGATGGTACAGAGAAGAGCAGGGTTTTAAGGAGGAGTCAGCATTTTTACACCTGTTAAGAATGTCTGCAATTCCACTCAATAAAATACAATATATGTATTACAAAAAGATGCATACCTTCATGCTTCAGGACATTATCCATCCCTAACTTCCTGTGCTGGAAAAAACTATTCAATAACATGCTATTGCAAGCCATTGTGGGGATTTTTAAACTTCTTTTTCCTGAAAAATTTGGTATTGTCTCAATTCAAAGAAAAGATTTCAGAAGAAATAGACCATTGATTTAATCTGCTGTGGCAATTCATATATTACTTGGCTGGTGCTTTGTCATATGAAAGAAAGACTAGTGTTCTGGATGTTGAAGCCTTGACAGCTGTGATTAAGGTAAAAGAGGGAACACATATTGTTGAAGGAACATAATAAAATAAAGACTGGGAGAAAGCAAAGCGTATATCATGTGGGATTAAAATGACTAAGACCATCTGGGAAACAATAGCTGGCAAGAAAAATATTCAGGAAGTAAAGATAATGTTGCTTCCTTCTAGCATAGTCAAATTAATTGATAAGGTATTCTAGACCTAATTTCTTGTCTGAGTCAGCCATTGAAAAGAAATGTGGATGATGCTGAACTCCTAGTCATTCTATTAAATTTAAAATGCTGGTTTTAAAAAGTGTGGAAAGAGCATTAATGCAGAACTACTGAAGTTTCAAAAAGAAATAATTGATTTTTTTTTTTTTTAAATTTAACCAAGACTGGCTGCAATCAAAAAAACAGCGGGACATATATCAAGAAAAGTAAAGTTATTCAGCAAGAAGTAACATATATTGGTGAAAAGAAAAGAAGATACAATGGACAGGAATATAGTTATTACACAGACACTGAGGAGATAATTTAAAATGAAAAAAAAAAAAGAGTGGGAATGTTATAAAAGCAGTAATGAATGCAACTGACAAAATTCAGAAAGTATCCAAAATAGCTTACAGGAATGCAGCAGGAATTACAGATAATTTTAGGGACAAGTACACGGTATGACAAATACATGAACCAGAAATGTGTCCTTGTGGCAAAGAATTCGAACGGTATCCTGGGCAGCATTAGGAGGAATATTGCCAGCAAACGGAGGGAGGTGATCTTTCCCCTCTACTCAGCACTGGTAAGGCTACACCTGGAGTGTCGAGTCTAGTTCTGGGCTCCCCAGTACAAGAGAGAAGCGGACATACTGGAAAGAGTCCAATGAAGAGCCGCTAAGATCATTAAGGGACTGGAGCATCTCTCTGAGGAAAGGCTGAGAGAGCTGGGACTGTTGAGCCTGCAGAAGAGAAGGCTCAAGGAGGATCTTACTAATGTGTATAAATACATGAAGGGAGGGTGCAAAGAGGATGGAGCCAGGCTCTCTTCAGTGGTGCCCATGACAGGACCAGAGGCAGTGGGCACAAACTGAAACACAAGATGTTCCCTCTGAACATCAGGAAACACATTTTTTCCTGTAAGGGTAACTGAGCATTGCACAGGTTACACAGGGAAGTTGTGGAGTCTTCCTTCTTGGAGATATCCAAAAACCGTCTGGTCACGGTGTTGGGCAACTGACTCTAGGTGGCCGTCCTTGAGCAGGGAAGTTGGACTAGAAGACCTCCAGAGGTCCCTTCTGACTTCAGCTGTTCTGTGATTCTGAGTAAGGAAAGGTGTTGGAATGGTGAACAAGTAGAAGGTATTCATTGAACAAGAAGTTTTGTCTACATGAGCACTTGGAGAATGGGCCTTCTAGTGTCAAGAATGGAATTATTGATAAAAAGATCTTTAAAAGACATAGGATACATTTGGAAGAAACTTGTGTAAATTCACACATAGATTTAGTGCACAGCTGGAAAAAGATCAGATTAATGGAGATGTAGCAATAGAAATAGAAGTACTGAAGAGGAAGAGAAGAGACAGCATGATGACTCTTCCCCTGTACTAGGCACTGGTGAGGCCACACCTCGAGTACTGTGTTCAGTTTTGGGCCCCTCACTGCAGGAAACACATTGAGGAGCTGCAGCGTATCGAGAGAAGGGCAACGAAGCTGGTGAGGGGCCGGGAGCACAAGTCTTATGAGGAGCGGCTGAGGGAACTGGGGTTGTTTAGCCTGGAGAAAAGGAGGCTGAGGGGAGACCTTATCACTCTCTACAACTACCTGGAAGGAGGTTGTAGTGAAGTGGGTGCTGGTCTCTTCTATCAAGTCAGTAGTGATAGGACAAGAGGAAATGGCCTCAAGTTGCAGCAGGGGAGGTTTAGATTGGATATTAGGAAAAATATCTTTACTGAAAGGGTTGTTAGGCATTGGAACAGGCTGCCCAGGCAAGTGGTTGAGTCACCATCCCTGGAAGTATTCAAAAAGCATGTAGACGGGGCACTTCATGACATGGTTTAGTGGGCATGGTTGATGGTTGGACTTGATGATCTTAAAGGTCTTTTCCAACCTAAATGATTGTATGATTCTATGAAAATGTGTCCTAATATTAATGACAACAAGAGCAATGCATTCAATGGGAGTATTGTATCTTGCCCAGCTAGAATTAGATGAGGTCAGGGGAAAAAAACACTGAAATATTTATATAACAATAAGCTTTAGCAATAAAATGAGTACTCTCAAAGTACTCAGCAGATGAAACTGGATATGATAGGAGTAACAGAAATCTGTGTTGCATACTGCCTTAAATGCCTTACCCTGTGTAATGCAAAGGACTTTCCATTTGCAGTTCAGTAGCCTGCTTTTCACTTGCGGCTCTGCAACATCACTCAGGTTGCTCTGACCAGTGTTTTCCAGAGCTTCTCTGGCATTATTTTTCCCTTGTTCTCATTCCATTTTTCCCGCAATCTTAGACCTGCAAATCCCAAAACTATTGTTAGGGCAGGGTCTCATGGGAAGCCACCCTGCAAATGCATCTCAACATCCTTTGTGCATCACATGGACTCTCATGACTCTCAGAAAGGCCTGTCTAAATATACAGTCATGAATGCTGGACATGACTTGTGGTGATGTGGGACTCTGCTGAACTGCGAAATAAAGGAAACCGGTGAGAAGCACTAGAATTGTTGGGTTTGCCTGTGTGAAAGCTGTCTGGAGCTTGTAGGTAAGCAAAAAAATTGAAGAAAGGTCTTGAAACCTGAGAGGGGCATTTTAGGATTAATCATACAGCAGAGAGGTCAGTAAAGAGAGCTCTGCCTAGAAAGCCAAGATATACTGAGGTAAATTGAGGATTTTTGAAAGCTAAACTAAGCTGTATCTTTAAAGAAAAAAAGCTAAAACCAATAGCAGATTTGCCAGACCTGTATCTGTGTGGGAAAAGAGGTCAAGGAACAAAGAATCACTATGCCATGCTGTGATGACTAGGTACAGTTTAAAGATAATCAAAGTATAGTCCCAGACCAGATTAATTTTTTGCTTTCTTTCTCAGTAAGAGTAATTATACTGAATATAAGGGCAAAGACAGGATGGTTAATGGGAACTGAGAGCACAGAAGCAAATCAGACTTCAACCAAACTTCAGGACAGCCTGCTGTGTTACAGTGTGCTTTATTGGAAACTAGTATTTGAGATGGATAAGGAAGGGATTAGCACAACAGTTGAATGACCTTGAGGACCCAAGTAATAGAAACGGGAAGGAATTCAAGAGTGCAAAGTATAAAGTCATGCACTTAGGGACTAATAACAGGAATCTCTGTGATAAACTTGGGAGCTCACCCATTGAGAATGACAGAGGAGGAAAACTTGTGTATGCTGGTCAGTCACAGGAAATCTGGATGATGTGATGTGTCTGTGAAAAATGCAAGGAAGGATATATCAGCTAAGAGGGAATGAAATAATAGTACCTTTATACGAATCATTGGTAGGTCTCCATGTGTAACAGTGGCTGTCCACTGTTCAGGAAAGAAGGATTCAGAATGGGACAGAGGCACAGAAAGTCTGCTAGGAAGATCACAAGAATAAAAACCTTTTATATAACAAGTGACAGCAACTGGATTTTTTTAACAAATCAAAGGTTGAGATATTCTCTATAAATATGTCTTAGAAGGTGTTTTTTCATTCAACAGCAGGAAGATAATACAGCTGTTTAAACTAAAGGACAGTGGTGAAACAAGACAAAGTAATAAATTAACTATGACAGTACTGAGGCTGGAAATTAGAAGAAGGTTTTTAATCACAAACATGAGACTACCAAGTATGTTTTAAGTAAAAGATTTGGGGGCAAATCTTAAATATTTTAAGTCAGATTTTCAGCAATTTATAAAAGGAATTATATGACCTTGCATTATCCTGGGGTTTTGTAGTATATCAGCCTGGAGGTCCCTTTCAGTCTTTTTTAGATAAGATCAACATTATCTAAACAAAGGGCAAAACTATCACTAACCCTCAATGCCTTCTGTGAAAGCGACCAGCTAATCCTGTCATCNAGAAGATCTGTGTGTGTACACAGATTCTGCAAATTCTGCTGATTAGTTCTCCATCAACTGTTGTGTGGCTGAGGACAATAGCACTGATTTGAAGAGAAAGAGTAATTATAGCAAGTACCTAAAAGTATAGCTATGGACAATACCTGGACATTTTTCCTTCAAAGCAGCAACTTTTTTTTTAGAAAAACATGTATGTGGAAGGTGTTGGACAAAGGCCCATAAAGGAAGTGTATTAGGCATGGAAATGGTTCAGTTAGCAAGCTGTTGTGCAGACTTCCCAGGTGTTGCTATAGGGTTTTTTTAATCCAAAGTTGTAGTAAGGAATGACTTTATCTGTGTGTCTGTGTATCTATCAAAAGGATATTCTACTGTTCTGGTTGTTACATGCCCTAGGCTATGGAAAACACTAAGTGGCATCCAAAAGAAATTGTTCTTCTTGACCATGGATAGGTAATGGCTGAGAGAGCATGGAGGACTTTGCACAATTGCATGCACATGCACATGCACAAACATTTCCACACAGCCTGAACAGCCCACATATCACCAGTTTGAACAGTTTGAGCACTTAAAACATGTACTCAGTCCTTGATCCACAGATAGCAATGTCATGTTCTGCCTGTGGGCCATTGTCATATAACTCACAGGGCCAAGAAGAAAACATGGAAAACATAGGAAACCACATCAACCCAATAAAAGTGTGCTTACTTGTTTTCTTGTCCTAACAGAAGACAGACCTCCTCATCTTTGAGCCTTAGGAGTCCCTTCCAGCTTGAGATATTATACCATTCTGTGATTCTATGATCTCTGTATACCTTTAATTTGTATAAACGCTGTACATTATTTCAAAGTATTTGATTTTTTTTGTTTGTATAGAAAAATATCTCTTGTGCCTTTTATATTGGAAAAATACAACACCCAGCCCATTCCCTTGGTAAATCTGATTCCTGTGGCTGTCTTTGTCCTAGCCACCTGAGTTGTGACAGGAAAGAATAATAACAGTCTTTCACTCAGGTTGGGCTGACAAAAAAACCATCTTATCTACATGAGTGCAGTTACAGCTTCATTTTAACGTGCCTTCTGATCCCATGTCTGGATGCTGTTGTATTTGGCTTGGTTATACAGGTTTTTACTGCAAATATCAACACTCAAAATGCTGGCTTGTCAAAGAACTTTGGCATTTTCCTAATTTTAGGTAGTGACTTCAGTGGGACATCTCTAGTCAGACCTGTGTGTAAGTATGTGACTGAATCAGAGCCAAGGTACTTGTGAGTGTAATTCTTGCCAGAGAAGGGCCTCTTTCCTATGTCTGCCCGAACCTGTCCTGCTGAGTTCACAGAGAGATTACACATT
>VYZV01031952.1:20583-36009 GCA_013401275.1 Pandion haliaetus | reverse complement strand
TTTTTTTTTTCCTATGGGGACAGCTCTCCAGTGCAGCAAGGTGTCTATTTTCAGTTCTGGTTAATAGTATCAATGCATCTGATATGTAAATGTTTCCAAATGTAAGGATAATTCTGAACAGCGCTGAATTCCTTCAGCTCCCAGTGATTACAAGAAATAGTTCAACACCTCAGAGGTCTTATTTTATGAAAGTATCAGCAATCTCATCTGCATTGATTAACATTAATTAAGATCCACTGAGGATAAAATTCTGAACACTCTCACTTTTCAAAGTATTCCCTACACTGAGTAATGACTATTTTCCTGGGTAAACTTTGCCAAGACTGGGACCTTAGTAAAGCATTTAGGGCTCTAAAAGGCAGCATTTACTCATATGAATTATGCCATTTTACAGAAAAAGTTCCAGAGTGCTACTCACATGAGTAAGAATTGCAGTTCGTCCATCATTAGGAAAGCCATCAATAAATAAATGTTAAAATATAAATACATGGACATATTCTTAATGCTGCAAAGCAGACTTTTTTAAGGTGTACTAATAATTTAGCCTGCCAATAAGTGTTCTTAATGAAACCCTTCAGGCTAGTGTTGGAAGAATTTTGCTTGATACAAGTGGAAAAATTCTGCATATTAACCTGATGGGGGGGTCACTCAAGGCAATGTGCTTGCATGTGTGTTTGAGAGGCTCTTCATATAAAGGAGAAACATTCAATAACAGTAAAATACAAATATCACTTACAACATCAAGAAAATCAAATAAGGAAAGATATTTAAAGGATTTCAGATTATATTTACATTATTATTTTGACATATTTCTTCTTCTGAGCTGCGTGCTATTTGTTTAAGGAGAACACAGAGCCTATATGACACAGTGAATAAATTTAAAATGCTTTTGTATTTAAAGCCCGCGTATATTGTGAAACACATTCAAATGAAAAGTAAAATGCCCATTATATTTCTCCTGCCCTTAAAATTTAAAATGGTGATGCCTTTATTCATATGAGGACAATTTTTCTAATCCACACAAGAAGTTTGTGCAAGAAACTTGCCTAAACAAGATGCCCTTTTGTTATATTTAGCATAACCTTACAAACTGGATTGTAAAACAGTTAGAGAATTGTCTACAGAAAACCATGAAGGCTCTGCTCCGAGTAATTTCAGCTTTCACTGCCAGGCCTCCTGCCCTTCAAGACTTCCGCTGCAGTAAACGTCTCTTCTTCAGGATGTAAATGAAGATTACTTCACAAACTGTTTTCTTCACCTGCATAAATACTTCCAGCTTCTCTTCTTTCTGTGTTCCTGCTCTTAGACACAAAGGAAACTGTGACAAATGTCAGATTTCTAAAAGAAAGAGGAGAAGTCCCATTCCTTCCTCAGTTGTTAAATAGGAAGGTGTTCAAAACGTAAGCAAGGCTTCTGAAACACTGCAAGTCCATGGGTAGATTGCTCTCTCTTCTGGCAAACCTGCATATTGCAGGACGATTTTTTAATTACTGAAAATTAGGCATATCAATATGCTCTACTTTTGATTATTATTTTTGATCACATCTTATAAAAATTCATACGAATTATGAAATATTTCCTAACAAGGTCTGTTCTGTAGCACTACGCTATACTGGCTATAATAAGGAAAAGAGCATTGCTGAACACATAAAATAAGCAGATACGCTGATATTTCTCAAGGCCTGGCTGTAACTGAACCTGCCATTTTTTGTGAAGAAGGTACAGAAGAACTTTTACATACTTCTACAGAAGAGGAGAGAGGAATCTTATCTGGGCTCTACATATACTGGAGCATTACTTTACCAGGATATCTACATCTGTGTGCTCCGTTTTATAGTTTCAACCAATCTGAGGCCACATTTGATTCTCAGAGTTTGCTATGCCCTGTTTCTAATCAAGTCTGAGGTTTCCCTTAGCCTTAGATATGACCTAAAACTAGTCAGAAGCCTGTATGTCTGCAGATCTCCTAGTCAATAATGCCTTGACATACCAGTTGCAAAAAGGTCACAAACACTATTTTCAGTGTTGCCGGTGCTCCAAGATTTTATTATGAAGCTCAAACTATGTGATTTTTTTTTTTTTTTAATGTAGCCACAACTCATGAAGCCAAGTGTCCATCAAGAAACTAAATCTTCATTTTGAGACATTTTAGAAGCAGCTGGAATAAAATATCAGAAATAAAACCCCCTGAAAGCTCAAAAAGCTGGGAGGAAAAACCATCTATAGTCAATTTTTAAGTTAATACCATGTGTGAGGGTTTGATTTGTGAGGGCTTTGGTTGTTTTGTAAAGCTTGGAACTGACATTATTACCTGAAATTTTTTTACTGTTTATCGAGTGAGGTTAATTATTTTTTGGCTAGTTGTGAAAATAATCCCAATAATTCCCAAAATCCCAATCCAACCAAAAATTATAAAATATAATGAGTCAGAATCATTAATTCATTTTGCCCCTTTAGAGCTATGTAGCCTAGAGATGCTCTTTTCTTTATGGATAAAAAGCTGAGATCTTATGGCAAATCACTAATTTCCGGGTTCCAGAACATGAGTAAAAATAATAAATATTATGAGAAGGTCAATAAAACCACCTTTTAGTGTTAGCTGAACATACAGAGGCTGCCTGTGCCACTCAAAGGTATAGACACTAGCAAAGAAGGGAGAAGGAGGTGCTCTCCTTCTCCTCTGGAGAGGGTGCTTCAGACAGAGGGTACCCTGGGCAGGAGCACATGACAAGTTGGTTCTGGTGGGCCACGTTGGAGCCATGATGCCCATCCTTGTGCAAAGAGGTCAACAGCACTGGTGGGAAAAGGCAGAGGGAGACAGTCACATGCCTGAAAGCATCTTCTATAGCCAGAACCTGATCTTGATAACTGGGTGAGCACAATGCTGACCCCCAAGGTCGGGGAGGAATGTCTGCTAATGTTAATGGCAATGATGTCTTGTGTGAGAAGGGGATGTTTAACATATTTTTCTTAACAGATGAATATGTCCTGAAGATACTATTTCTATCCCTATTTCAAGTCTGGTAATCACAATATCTGTGGAAGTTCGTTCTCCTGGGTGTATAAGGATGGTTCACTTAGGCCTCCTCTGTTTGGTTAGACTCCTCTCCAAACCCCAGCACTTTGGCTTCTTTTTCAGAGTGGAAAAGCAATATCCTTAGTAATGTTATTAGTGTTGACTTCACAAAGGAACTTCATGATTTGTTAGAGAATATGGCAGTGTTTCTTCCAGTAATTGCATGATTCACTATCACCAAATTGGATGTTCCCCAACAGAACTTCCATAGCCTAAGCAGCCTCCGATCAAGAGACATCTTGGCATAATGGAATAATGGAGAAGATTTTCACAACTGGTAGTAATGTTGTGTAGAAATAGAAAGCCTCCTTTCTTGCAAAGCTTGGAAGAAAGGAGCAGTCTCTGTGGGTCTTGGACAGAGAGAGATTGAGCCAGGAAAGCTGGTTCTGGCACATGGTCACCAGCCTTCTTCCACCCTCCAAATATGTAGTTAACACCAATCTTTTCTGTTACAGATCTAAACACTCCCACTAGTACCATCAGTTGGATTTAGAGAAGAGTAAGTATTCAGAAGACTGAAACCAGGACAGAATTTAGAAAGCGTGGAACAGAACAAGATAAATGAAGCAACCAAAAAATCTTAGAAAGCTAATACCTATTGGGATCGTATCTTGGAAATTCAGATTCAGATCAGAATTTGTATTTCACATGCATGTGCAAACCCCTGGGCTTAGGAAAGATCTCACCTGAATAAGGCAGAAACATGCCTTTAAAAGTATACAACCAAATCATGTTAAGAAAAGAAATTACTTAGCTGCCATTTAGAAGTCTCATGAGTATTCTACTCCCAAGAAAATAAAGCACCTGAATGATGTAGATTTCATTACACTTATGAGACTTGGGAGAAACTGAGGAAATTTTTTCCAAATGCTCTTAAACAAGTCATCCTTGATTAACGATCAGACACTTTGGCCAGTTTTGTTTTATGAGATCAGAAAGTGATTGGAGTCAGGGATTCAAAGATAAGCAAAAACCTCTTGGAAGAGGTGAATTTGCCTTTGGGGATCTGTCAAGCTGCATACACCTCTCTAGACAGAATGAAAGACATCAAGTTGGAAAGAAAGCAAGAAGGAAAGAAAGCAGGAGGCAGGCACACCAAACAGGCTAACAGGAAAGAAAACTGAAAGGAAAAGGTTACGGTAAAGAACTCAGAAGAGACTCGAGGAAGAAAGATATTGCAAAGCACAGATTTGCATGAGATAACAGCACAAGGAAAACCCAATGTCCAGCAGCTTACAAGCACAGCAACACCTGAGAAGCGCCTGTCAGCACATACAGATTGTGAATGCCTTACTGAAAACTGCTGTTTAGTTACCCATGATTTCTGTAAGTAAATAAAAATTCCAATATTCAATAATTTTCTGTTGCAAAATAAAAAAAAGCAAACATAAGGAATAGGACACAGCTTTAAAAATCTGACAAGTAGAATCACTCTAGTATCGAGATCTAATGTACGCTTTGTTGAAGGTCTCCTTCTTACAAAAACTGACCATCACAAGATGGAAGGGTCAAAACTAAACAGATTCTTGTTATGAGGAAAACTGCCTTTTTGTACTGCAACTACTACTTCTGGGGTATCATGGGGAAAGCTGGTATCATGTTTTTGTTTCGAAAAAAGTCAAGTGAGCAACATTGCAGAACTGGAAGTTATGTTCACACAGTAGTGGCACTTTTTGCCAGGAGCTAAGAGTGCTCAGATCCCACAGGCTCCTCTAGAAACTCTGAGCATCATCTTAAAAAAATAATTCAGCATCTTGCATCTCAAATCCCTTTCTGCTCTGTGGGGAAAAGTTTTGCTCAAGGGAAACATTTCCATTTGATATATAATGTCTAAAGAGTGCATCACAGTTAAGAATTTTTAAAACTAGATGAAATGTTACAAGCAAAAGTCCTTCAGATAAACATGCTTTATTTTGGTACCTAAATCTATTTTCTGTGAGACAGTTGGGCCCAGATTTATTTTGGTTTTGTGGTTTTGAGGATTTTTTTCTTTCATTCTCAGGGGTCCTCTGAGTCAAAACCAAAACCAGATCTTGCTGTCTTTTATAATTAGATTGAAATAGATTAAGCTTGGCATTTATTTTGTGCAGGTTGCTTAAAATAATTATCATCAAAATGATCAGAGGTAATCTTTGAAGTTCATACCACTTAAGATGAAGCGATGGAGTTTCACACTGGTACTGGTACTATTGGTTCTCTGAGCAGACTGGCAATAGCTTAATAATGTTAAGACAATGAGCACTAGAAAGTAAGAGAATCAAGACATATTTAAATGAAAATTTAACACCTGGTAGACACAGTGAAATCTGTGCCACTAGTTTTTTGATGTACTAATACATTTAGGGTGCCTTTCTTACAAGTTTTTAAAAAAGAAACTTGACAGCTTTTCTCTTTTCTCTCCCTTCCTTCCTTCCTTCTTTCTTTTTCTTTCCTTCTTTTCTTCTTTCTCCTTTCTTTTTTCCTTTCTTCTTTCTTTCTCCTTTCTTCCTTTTTTCTGTTTTCTTTTTACATTATTCTTTTTCTTTAATTTTCTTCTTTCTTTCTTTCTTTCTTTCGTTTCTTAATTCTTCTTTCTTCTTTCTCCTTCCTTCCTTCCTTCCTTCCTCCCTCCCTTCCTTCCTTTGTATTTCAGTGCCAGTTATCTTTAAGAAAGAATGCATTTAGAAGGAGAAACACAGAGATCAGACACCAAACATAGCTTGCAAATGTCTTGAAATTTGCAGAGGATGTTGAATTCCTCGTCAAAGACGTTCTAATCTATGAATAAAATTAGATGATGCCAGGTTTTTTTAACAGGTATATTTGGAAGAAGACTTCTTAGAAGGTAGGCTGACACTGTTGATTTATTCTGCCTTCTTTAGTTTTCTTAGGTAAATTTCCCATCCGTTACTGTCAGAAGTAGGGAAGAATACCAGTAGTTCTTGCCCTCTCATTACCTATGGAAAAGAACTGTGCACAGCTACGGATGTATGGTCCTAATTTTGCAAGTTTCTTAGTGTTTCTTGGTATGGGCTCCATGACCACAATTCCTGTTGGCTTTAGGTCTGGAATATCTTTGAAGTTGTTCAGAGGCACCACAGCATGTGACAGAGCACCATAGTTGCATCTTCATTGCTAATGCAAGCTGGAGGAACCTTTTTAAAATTTATAAAATGCAGTCAGTTCCTGTAAGAAGGAACAGGAAAAAATGAAGACATAAAAGGCTGGTCCCTATAAAAAAGGCATGACTCACTATCAGCAATTTTGGTTGTCCCCTCCCAGTAGAGCTCTGATTCTCCTTTGGCCTTATTTAAACAGACTCCAATCAATAGGCACTTCCTTTGCATAATGGAAAAGACTGCTACAAATATTATCACAACTGTTAGTAATGCAGTATAAAAATAGACAGTTTCTTTCTAAGGACCTGATTTGTTTTATGTGCCTAGCCATTAGCAAACCATTTCAACATCTGCATGAAATACAGTAGAAAATTTATCAAAGTTGTCTCAACTGTTCCTTTATAGCAAACCTGGACTATTCAGGAAAAGTAACTGAAACCAGTAAATGTCCAGCATGAAAGATAGGTAAATTATTTGTCATCTTTATTTGTTTAATGAACAATTAGTTGCTGTCATGGATTACATAAACAGCAATTTGAGTTTTGTGTGGTTTATTTGTGTTCCTGTACTACGTCGAATTTGCCACTCTTGATTTCTGGACTGTTGTTCAAAGTTTTTTCCTGATACAGTCTGTAGTACTTCCTGCTCTTTTAGTCTCAAATCACTTCTTTTATTTCTGTGTGTATATTGCATGTCACTGAAGTCAGATCGATCCTAAGCAGAGCACCTGGCTCCCACTACTATGAGTGAGCCAGATCTGTCCTATGCTGCTGCCAGTGATCCAGCTGTTGGTGTTGACCACTCTTGCTCCTAGTCCTCAGTACATAAGCACCATTCATCAAGATGAAGAAGCAGTCAGTGTATTAGGAAATCTTTATGGTCACTGTCCTAATTCCACTCAGTGATGTTTTTCCACAATTCTTTTTTTTTTTTTTTCCCCCATAGCAAACTAGCTGTGCCATTTCTTCATATGATCAAACCCAAAAAACTCTCCTTGTCTAACATCCAAAACAAGTGTGGTTAGAATTGACTCTCACTCCTACACTCAAAGAAACTTCAATACTTTCTTCCCAATTAAAATTTGTTACATGACCGTGTAAGATACCTGAAATCACTGAAAATAAAGAGCAGCATTTACTCTAAATAATTCCTCATCTACAAATGAAAAGGCTCCAGCATATTTCTTACATGGGAAAATTAAGCACATATGAAGGTCTGATATATACATTAAAAACTAGCTCGGGTTCAAAAATCTCATGGGGGCAGAGTTTCTAGACCTTTTGTCCTGGTTTTGGCTGAGATAGTTTTTGCTAAGTAGCTCTTATCTGAAGTTAAGGATTTTTCAGTTTCACATGCTCTGCCAGAAAGCAGGTGTACAAGAAGCTGGGAGGAAGCATGGCCAGGACAGCTGACCAAAACTACCCAAAGGGATATTCCATACCATAGAACGTCATACCCAGTACATAAACTGGGGGGATTTGGCTGGGAGGGGCGGATCACTGCTCGGGCATTGGTCAGTGGGTGGTGAGCAATTGCATTGTGCCTCACTTGTCTTTTCTTGGGTCTAATTTCTCTCTTTTTGTTATATTCCTTTTCATCTATTATTAATAATAATAATAATAACAACATTAATATTTATACTTATAGTAGTAGTATTGCTTTTTAAATTTATTTTAGTTATTACGCTGTTGTTATGTCAGCTCACAAATTTTACTTTCTTTCATGATTGTCCTCCCCATTCCACTGGGACGGGGCAGAGGTGAGAAAGCAGCTGCATGGTGCTTAGTTGCTGGTTGGGGTTAAACCACGACACCTTTGAAAAACAAGAAAAATACATTTTGAAGAGAATTCTGTATTCTCCACTGGTATCTCTTCTTGTTGATTCTGTACATTTAGTCTTCTCTAGGCATGTGCTGTCATAGACAGGATCCCGGAGCAGATGTACATTATGTTCATTCTCATACTATTTTTGTATGTCTTTCCTAGAACAGATGATCATAGTATATAACCAAGGCTGCCTAACTATTTGCTGGGTGGCCACCAGTGTTTCACTGTTTATTTTATTGCTTGACTTTATGGCATGAAATTTTTCTTTGCTTTGTTTCTGTCTCGGGTTATTATAAGTTATTGTGAAGGGAGAACTATTTTCAGCAAAATATGTAGCCATTTTGACAGCAGCAGTGTAGACATTGCTGCACAAATGAGAAGGAAGTTGTCTGCCCTATAAAGAAAACTCTGATCCCTTGAAAACTCAGTTTACCCTTTAGGCTTAGTCTAAACAGTGTTTAGATTTCACTCTGATAAGCCACAGAAACTGCTATTTGTAAAGGGTAGGAAAGTTACAGGCCTGCAGAATAATTATTTGTGTGTTCCTTTTCATTACACTGTTATGCAGCTGTTCATTCTTCCTTGCTTCATTAAAGTAGATGACTGATGTGTGAGTGTAGTGGAATCCTGCAAAATCACAAAAGTCATAAAAAGGATAGAGATGGAGCTGTTCACTCTCTCTTCCTGTACAAGACCTGAGGAAAGGAGGATCATTAGATGGAGCCAGGAGCAGCAAAGACTGAAACAAAAGAAATAGCAGCTTTCTGGCTCTTGATCACAGTTGGTAGTTGTCCTATAGCCTCCTCTATAGAAGCAATTCTGGATACTAGAGGTTGGACAGGCCAAAGAGGAAAATGGACAGGGTCATGAAAAAAAATAAATCTTTAGATGTTGCTAAAAACACAGCAGTAATAAAAACCATGTCCTGAGGCTAAAAATTATTCAAAGGTGACATAGTATTACAAAGAAGTATTATATAGGTCTGTCCAGTTTTTATCCTTCTCTGGGCCTACATTTAGAGAAAGGACAGCAGGTTAGATAGACCTGTCACCTGCCATTCTTGTGTTCTCACCTAGTAGTTAAGTGGGACAGAAGATACAAACCAACATAGATACAAAAGGTTCTCACAGTGGAAAAAAACAAAATATACCTCAACAGGTTTTAGTATACATACGAGCATGTTTGAGCATATTTTTTACCCAGAGTATATGTTAACTGGTTTTGGTACTTCCATGGTCTATTCATAATTTATCAATGATAAAATATGGAGTTCTGGAAAAGCACTGAATCACTCAGCAGATATTGTATACAAAAGAATCACAGAATCAGAGAATGGTTTGGGTTGGATCCTTTAAAGGTCATCCAGTCCACCTGCCCCCGCAATGAGAGGAACATCTTCAACTAGTTCAGGATCAACCTGTCCAACCTGATCTTCAATGTTTCCAGGGATGGGACATCTACCACCTCTCTGGGCAACTTGTTCCAGTGCCTCACCACCCTCTTCCTTACATCTGAACTAAATGTCCCCTCTTTCAGTTTAAAGCCATTACCCCATGTCCTATCACTACATGCCCTTGTAAAAAGTCCCTCTCCAGCTGTCTTGTAGGCCCCCTTCAGGTACTGGAAGGCTGCTAAAAGGTCTTACTGGAGCCTTCTCTCCTCCAGGCTGAACAACCCCAACTCTCTCAGCCTGTCTTCATAGGAGAAGTGCTCCAGCCCTCTGATCATCTTTGTGGCCCTCCTCTGGACTCCCTCCAACAGGTCCATGTCCTTCTTGTGTTGAGGGCCCCAGAGCTGAATGCAGTACTCCAGGTGGGGTCTCACTGGAGCAGAGTAGAGGGGGAGAATCACCTCCCTCGACCTGCTGGTCACACTTCTTTTGATGCAGCCCAGGATATGGTTGGCTTTCTGGGCTGCAAGCATGCATTTCCAGGTCACGTCCAGCTAATGCTTACACTGAAAAGAAATCAGTTTAAATTAAGTGGCTCATTTGTTAGTAAACCAAAGCATTCAAAGGTTCACTTGTGCTAATATAAGATTACAGCTAAGATAGTTATCTAAACAAATACAAATAATCTGAACTTTGTGGCCTGTAAACCCATGCTGAAATTTTTGGAAGGACAGACAACTTGAACTTTGCATTTTTTTTTTTACCAGGCTGAAAATAATGTGGCAGCAGTCTTTATGAAGCATTTTGTCAATTTTGTATTTCTTAGCAAGTGAAGAGCCATATGATATATAAGCTTGTCACAATTATTATTATTTTTTTTAATCAGAACAACAGCTTGATTTACATTTGTTTCAATTTTAGACTGTGTCTCACCTCACTTTTTTTTTAATTAGACTTTTTCAACCCTTCTTTGAATTGTCTAAGTTCTTTGGAGAGACAGCGTCAAGATGTATATGCCTTATTTTACACTGATGACCTTCAGTCTTTTATAAACTGCTGACTTGCAAAATTAGTTAACCAAATAGCCCATCTGTCTAGAGCTGTTTGTATGGAGAAATGTATGTTCATAACTTTACTGAACTCTTACATAGTTTTGTGACTTGTGTGCTTCAACTTCCTTGTTATGCTATTTAAAGCAGGATCAGGTCTGATAACATAGTCTACATCTGTTGTAGTGTAGGTATAGCTCAAGAATCTAGTTTTATTTCCCTGAATCGGTTAAAAAGGAGTTAGGCATATCACAAAACCAACAGAATATACATATGTGTTAAGGTAGATGCTACCTTTCTTTATAGAGGGGAATTTATGCACATCAGTCCTCATTTCTTCATGTGGCCACTAGAGTTTATTTTGTCAGGGGCATATGCTACCAGCCTTACTACTCCATCAATATGCTAATCATCATGATCCAGGACATCCAGATGCAGTCCTAAATTTGGATGTAAAGGCTTTATTTCACTGTGTGAGGCTAATGAAGAGGACTAAGCACACATGTCAGTCCTGTGCTTTCCTTCTGAAAAGACAGAGGTATAAAACATCATAAAACTACTCTGAGCCATGGGCTCAAGCCAGCAGAAATTTTGCAGGAAGCAAAGGGAAGCTTACCTTTGAGAGAACTGCACTGGTCATGTTCCAGTCTCCAGCACATGTAAATAGACATAACCTCACTGTCAGAACACAGGCAGCAAGGCTGTAATATTCAATCCTTTTGAATAAGCTATTTAAAGAGGGCCAAAGTATAGTAAAAACAATTAGAGTCTGTTTACTCCTTGGCTAGTGAAATCTTTGGATACATGGTGTGTGCTGTGATGGGTGAGGTGGATGCGGCCATCTCTACCACCAATGACTGTTAGCTTCTATTCTGGATGTAAAGAATCATTTTTTAAAATTTCTTTTCCAAATCTGAACATTGTCTGAGCAAAATGTTTTCAAAAGTTTTCTTTGGATATTTTGAAAAATGCATGATCCAAAAGAAACAGTTATTTTGCAGTTATGTTCTCTATTCAATGGCATAGATGCACCTATGAATACGCTACTTCTGAAGGCTTGTGTTTGGGAGTGAATCTGTTGGCTCCAGATTGACAGCGGGGCGGGGGACTGAGGTGTTGGGTTCCCACAAATACACCGTGAGAAAGCAGTCTTTTACTTCTTTTTCATGAAAGACAGCCTGAATGTATGAGTTTATTATTCAGTGTATGGGACTCAATACCTCTTATTTGTGTCTAGGCTTTAAGAGCTTCTAGTTCGGTCACTATGAGTGCTCTATCCCAGTAAAGGACTGATGCATTTTTTTCTGCAAGTGCCATAGTAACTGTATAATCCTGCCTAGTAGATCTAAGAGCAGTGGGGTGTTCTCCACCTCTTAACAGAGAGTGAGCTGTCCCAAAACTCCTCGTTGCAGTCACACCATGGGGATTTACCCACAGTTCAAGATGAGCGCTGACTGGATGGCTGATACCAGTGAGACCCTGAGTACCAGTGCAAGAGCCAATACCTAGTGAGAAAGTAGTCTGCCTCCTCTACACTGGCTCTGTTTCAGTGCTACTGTAGGCTCGGTTGTAAAGATGGTTTCTTGACCTCCTACTTTTATGCCTTTCTGCAGGGCTCTGTCCCTGTTATTCTGATACTCTCACTGCACTGACTTCTTGCTGCTGTCTCAAGGACACAGCAAACCTTCAGAATGTCAAATGAATATTGTGGGCAGAACTGGAAACCAAGGGATAATTTCATGCCCTATATGTACATTGCATTTTCCACTCTTACGAGGTTGGTTTCTGGTTTACTAGTCTGTAGGGAGGAAAGGGGACTGCATGAGAAATTCCCAAGGTGTAAATTTCTTTTCTCTTTCAAAGTGGAACAAACATAGAAATATTGCAGTAACCAATTATACAAAATTTATAAAATAAAAAAATAAAATATAAAGGGTGATCAAAATATCTTATTTCAATAAAAAATTCAAACACTTTGAACTTGTAGGTTGTTTTGAAAAGAAAACAGAAAATTCTGATGCATAGTGATACCAACTTTTCAACAACACCAGAACACTTCCTCTTAGGTTTTTCTTCCCCTAACTGAAGTACCAGTCACTTTGACCACTTCTATTAAACATTGAAATGTGATTAGTTTTCATTTTCCAATTGAAAAGTTTTACCCTGGAGAATGTACAACTAGTTCTTCTAAATGGTAAATGAAGAAAACACGTTTCTTGTGTCTTGAAGAGAATGCTTAGCACAGAATGTACCTGTTGAACATCCTTATCCTCAGACTCACCGAAAAATACAGGAAACTCTGCAGCAAGAGGCAAACTAATGGCTAGCCCAATATCCATTGTCCAGTAACTTATGCATAGCATAAGCTACGCAAAGATTAATCCTCAAGTGCCAGAGAGTACTGGATAATATTGATAATCATAGCCAGTGTGTTCTTCAGTATTTCATTATTCTCTGTACTATCATAGTTCTCTAAGTAGACAGGTTACTTATATATACAAATACAATGGAGGGAAAGTTGTGTAGGACACATTGGAAGTATTATTTTAGGAATCGGAGTAAATTTAATTTATGTTCTATGCCAGCCTGTTCTGGATTACAATTCCTAATCCAGTTTCTAATACAATAGGATTAGCGCCATGGTCTTCTATTTTACTGTCTGATTTTACAGTGTTGTCTGTGTGTCACTTGATTAATCAAACCTCATTAACCTGAACTGTCTTTTATGTACTGTGTATTAATTTATGTTACCTTTCTGATAGCCGTACTTATGTAAATATAATGTAAATAGATTATCTCATTTGTCAACCAGTCCTCAGCTCTACTTCTTATTCCCTTATAAGTCTGAAAATGAAAAAAATTATTTGAAACAAGAATCACATTAAATTGCTTAAATTCTGAGGCCAGGAAAATGCTAAAAACATACATTTAAAATTCTGAAAAAGCATTTTGGTTTGCTTCCAAAACAGAAGAAAGCACCTCAATTTTCTTCTTTGGCCTGTGAAGTTTTTGAGTGGCTCAGTGACTCCAATTTTTCCCAGGAATGTTTAGACATCTGTCAGATGGGTTCACTAAAAATAATGTTCAAAAATCTTCCTTAATTTTTTTCCTTAAAATATGTGTAAAGGCATCTTTAGGACAAGTATGATTATCCTCTAAGCTAAAAAAAGAAAACCTCTCAATAATTGACTACCCTTTTCTACTCTGAATCATCTTCTGCACTTGGGCTACTAACCTGGTGTGGAAGAGGCATAACCTGGAGCCCAGAGTAGAGCTTTCTCAGCAAATGTGGGAATACTCAATAGGACGTTCTTTTTTCCAGAAGTCTTTCCATTTGCCTCATTTCACCACATCATTTCTCTGTCTTCTACTGGTGCCAGGTGGACTTACCTATCTTAAAAGGCAGGCTTAATTATTGATTAACTGCAAAGAAATATTGTAACAACAAGAACATTTTAATACTTGTAATGTTTTACCATTGGGGGGGTGGGGTGTGTGGTATTTTTCTGTAACATTTGTAGATCCTTCATTAGTCAGGAAATTAATTTTATAGCAGATGCCCTCTTTAATGAATGAATTAGAGTAACGATTCAGCACAGATAGTTATTATGTACTAGGGATAAACTTAAGCTCTGTTACTGAGCTTTTCTGTCAGGAATAAAGCAAGTTTGTTTACAGCTTTTGGCATAGTACTCAAAATAAAGGCAGAGTCAGTGCAAACCCCACAAAATATTACCAGATTAACCACTTGAAACTGACATAAAAATGCTGCAGAATTCATGGGAAAGAAAATATGTATATTTCCATACTTTACATCTCCCACCTACATCTAGTATTTTAGTGACAACTCAATAGTCATGAAATCTAGAGTTGGAGCAAATGCTAAAATAAAATCTAACTCTTTGCTGAGCAAAATTTAGAAGCCACTCAGTTTCCTTTAGTTTTAGAGTCATGACTTTAAGTAACGGGTGACAGCATTGTTCCCAATTGATATTTATTGGTGAAGAATATCTAATTCTAGTTTACCTAGATAAGAAGAGATACATTTAGGTAGAATACTCACAAAATTAGAGGTGCAAGACAGAGTAAAAGAAAAGTTCTGAAAAGGAACTTAGGAATTTCTTACTGTTATCTTGAGGGAGGTATGACCATGACTTCTGCAAGACTCAAGGCTCCCTAACCTAACTGAGAGCAGATCTAAATATGTCTATAAATATTTTCATAATTCTATACTTCAGAAAGAAAACAGAGATGAGGTGAACTGTGTCTGCCTTGAAGGAAGTCTGTGAAAAACAGGAAGTTTGGAGTTGGGGTTTTTTTAAAAACTTTTCTTTTCCTATATGCAATGCAATAAAAACAAACAAACAAACCCGACTGTTATTATTGGATTTTCTTGCTTTGACCTCTTAGTAAGTGAGAAAGCCCTGTGTTGCCTGTGTTTACAGAAAGAGAGACTATTCAAGGATGGTCCACTTTCCCATTCTCCTGGGGCTCCATGTGCACCCCTGACCTCTTTCCTTGACTTACTAACATACCAGTTTCAGGTGAAAGGTTTTCACTAGCATTTCCTACAAGATAATCACGGTTTGGGGTTTGTTTTTTTTTCCCCCATGCTTTGTGGGGAGTCTATCTTCTTTCATGAATTAAGTTAGTACAGAAACACTGATTTGAAGTTGCTTTCCTCATTTCTTTAATTAGCTTTTATTCTTTAAATTATAAAAACACTCAATACACTTTATCCCCAATAGATGGCAGTGAAACACTGAAAATCCACCAACTTTGTTTATGTTTTTATTTTTAAATGTCTTCTGCAGTGAAAATAACCAGCTACTGCCCAATGCTCCTCCTTAACAGCAGGCAAATTTACACTTCCCTCTAGATTCTGAGCTGCTGTTTCATAGGAATCTGCCATTTTCACATGCATCATAATGTAATCTTTGCTTCCTGATATTTTTGGGTGACTGTTTTCTCTGCTTCTGTTCCTCC
>VYZV01031952.1:418-11988 GCA_013401275.1 Pandion haliaetus | reverse complement strand
ACAAGGGGAGGGGCCAGGAAAAAAAAAAAAGGGAAATGTTCAATTAACACCTATTTAGCTTTTATAATAATGCTCAGACATAATTATACTGCCTGGTGTTAGAGGTATATGTCTCATTAACAGCACAATATATATTTATGTATGTTTTGGCAAGGGAGACTGAATCCTAGAATTTTTCATAATAACAACCTTGCTGTTGTTAACTTCACCCTACATTCTTGTGATTGCACTTCATTCCAATATTTTCATACTTTTTTTCCTACAAATAACTCTGTTGGAAATACAAGATTGTTTTGAAACCAACTGTTATTTTCCTTTGAAAATAAACATCTTTTTGCATTTCTCAGTAGGGGGCTTGCTTTGCGCTTACTCAAAGTTTTCAAAGTATTCCTTCAGAGCACTTCAGGTCCAAGCTTCCCCTGTGCCTGCAGCTGATCCACAAAAAAATGGAGCCCTTTAAGAGCTATGCCAAAGACATGGAGCTTCAGACTCTTACTGTAACCTATATGGTACAGCACATTTTCCCTAAAAATCCAGATGTGCTCAGATGCAGTCACCTCTTAATAGAGCTGAGCAGATGCTTAACTGTCCCTGTGATGCTCTTACTGTGATCTCCTACTTCTGTCTCTTGTGGAGGGCTTAATCAAGCCACTCACCTAATGAGCAACTATAAGAACAAACCTCCAGGATAAGGTTTAGCACAAAGCACTGATGTCACAGATAGAAATATCCTTCGTTTCATTTTGTCCCAAAGGTCCCGTAAATAAACTGTCAGCTGCAATGTGATCAGTAAGGGTTTCATTTACTCTGTTTTCTAAAGGGAATTTACACCCTGATTAAGTACTTCTGTTCCTGAATGTTCTAGGGTGGCCCTCTTCCATCTTCCATCTTCCGTCAGCATTTCCCAATGGATACTTTAGACAGTTTCTTGCCCAGTACTAGCTGTTCTGTACTCCCCATGCACTCTAGGCAGGAAGTTAAAAATGCTGCAGTGCCCATCCTTGATATATAGCTAAGCCCTTTTGCTCAACTGTTTTAGTGGGTCCTCAGCAAGTGGGAGTACAGGGTCCACAGTCCAAGGACCTGAAGTATTCCAGCAGCAATTCCTAAATTATGTGAGAAGAGAGGAGAGAAACAACCAGAAAGTCCCTTCCCATGCTGGCACTTGGGGAGGTCTAGTAGTAGGCAGCAGCAACCATTACACTCTGTTATGCTCCTCATACCTGCTCACTGCTGACCAGTTTGCTTCCATGCTGCAGAAAGGACTTGGAGGCAAGGTCCTGCTCCTTCAAGAAGGCTACACTGTCCTCTTTGAGAAGACCACAGTTTTGTGTCTTCAGTAGCACATGGCCCTTGGCAGGTGATAGCCCACATGCCAACTACAGTGTTACAACTGTAGGGTAGGCAGGGGAAGCAACAGTTACCACGTTCTAACAGGTTGCGGCTATTCTCTCTTCTGCAGGGTGGACATGGATCAGTTGAACAGCATGGATAAAATCATACTGTCTACAGTATGTCACAGATATTTATAAGCTTACAGTTGTTCCTGTCATCATTCATCCTAGTAAAAGAGTGCTATAGAAATAGAAACTGAAAAAAGTTCACTTTTTAATAAAATTCTCTTCTACCAAAGATGTTGAAAAAGGCAACTTACTTTAAAAGAAATTCAGTGTCATCTGTAATTGCAAATAGGATGGCAATTCACACATGCTGCACATAAAGATTACAAAATGTGGGTTTTAGACTATTTTGAGGACACTTTTATGCTAATAGAGATTAAACTGAAATTAAAATCTGATATTTTACAATTTTCAATGGAATGAAAACATTTTCAAAAGAAAAGATGTTTTTAAAAAAGTAATTATCTTTGAATCAAAATACTTTGTTCTGGTTTTGACTTCATATATTATGACAATATATTTATTTTACAAAATAACACCATAAGAAAATCCTTATGTTGAAATTCCCCAAATGCCTTTATTTTCCAAAAGGAATTAAAAATTAGACTAAGATTCTCCAACAGAAATTCTTTCTTCAAAAGTATCAAACTTATGGATGAAATTTTTGCAAAATTAAGCTCTAAATGTTTTTTCCTCCATACCTTACGAAACCTATTATGCTCAGTGCATCTGTCAGAAGGATCACCTGGGCTTTCACAGAGGGTCATCAGACAAATTGTTGGTTTAAGGCATTGTCAGGGAAGCTCAAGCTGGACTGCTAAAGCTACTATCATAGCTCTTTACTCTTCCACCATATTAACACAATTTCTGGGTTTATTTTGTGAAGAATGACATTCTACTTACAGAGTAAGTGTTAGGTTTTGTATGGTCTGCTGTTTTATAGGATTTTGTAATATCTGATTATAAGATATGTTAATAAATAATGAGAGGAAACGTAAATTGGTGAAATTTAAAGATTGCACAACTAGAATGACATAATTGGAAGAAATTCAATCATTAACACTCCAAGAGTAGCGTAAAGATGCATTGCATAATCTCAACACTTTGCACTGTTAGTCCAACACAAATATCATACAATTAAGCAGCAATAAAAAACATATAACATATATCTTGGCTTATACAGCTTCTGAAAAGATTATACTTATATTGTCTGACTTGATGTGATGACAGCTGTAGTACTGTATCCCATGGATTTACACATAGTTGTCTGGAACACTTTGTTTTAAGGAAAAAGAGTGGGTGGTGAAATTACCTTTGTTTAGTCATGTTGATTTTCACATGATCTTCAAGATACACCTCATTAAGTAGACAGAGAACAAGAAGGCTCATTATGTGGTGAAACCTTAGTTTAGACACTGGGATTTTTTCTTCCTATTTTCAACTCATATGAATGTGATACACTCTCTCCATTAAAGGTGCAGCATTAAAGCTCCCACAGATGGACTCATGTTAGTAACAGAGCATGAGACCACAGCCAGAACACACAAAATCATCTTGAATAACTTTTCAAATTTAAGCCATTTAATGAATAGCGCTTTTGTTTAAAAGCAGCATATGCATTAAAAAATAAGATATTATCATAAGCCACACAGACTTCAGTGACACTTGGTTCAAATGTGTCTGTATCCCCTTATACAACATTATGGGTTTCTCTCTTTCTCATCTCCTTACTTCCTCAAAATACTTGAATCTGTTTTTTTTATTAACTGACTGAATTCAGATTACAGTGGTCTACAGGGACTAACTCTCCCCTTTCTAAATATAACTCCTTCTGTCTATACAAAATGCATCATATCCCCTTCTAAACATGAATGCAGACAGTGGAGGGAAGGTTATATATTTGGCAAACCATGGCTGGATGTCATTATAATGTTGATGACAAAGCTGTCACCTTCTTCCCTCTGCTTAAAACAAAGCACAGGAACACCGTATGGTGCAGCTGGAGGGTTATGACTCTTCCTCCTTCCCCGAAAATCTTCCTTGGTAGGCTAAACATCCAAAAGTTCTAGTCTGACCCATATTTTCTTTTCCAAAATACGGATTGATTGATTGACTGATTGACTGATTGATTGAATTTGTGCTTGAGTGAATGAATGAGTCTCTTCAATAAAACTCCATTAGCAGCAAATTGCTATAGTCCATATACAATGCTGAATACAAGCTGGAACGTGTTCTTATTTGTCATTCTCAGTTTCTGAAGGTTGGGAAAAGGGGTCTCTTTGTCCCACCAAGGCCAGTGACAAAGCTCACTCCAGTACTGACAAACAGATGACAAATATAAAATGTAACAAGACAATGACGAGGAGAAGTGTTAGCATGAGCAAGATAGCCCAAACTAGTAAAAAATAATGGGTTTGGTTATTTCAAGGTACTTAATTTTTCAATAATGAGTAAGGGATGAGAGGCATTATCCGTGCCTGTGAGTGGGGCAGAACAGAATCAATCAGGACCAGTGGCAGGATACATGCGTACTTGAGGTAATGTTCTAGCTGTGGGAATGAATGGCAACTGCCTCCCGTAGAAGGGAAAATGGGTCTATGAGGTTTGACCAAGATGCTGAATATCCTCAGCCAACAGAAATAGGCACTGGCTCTGAATTCTGCAGCAGGACAGCAAGAAGATCAGTAAGCAGAAAGGCAGACAAAATATCTAGACCCTCTAGTTTTCTTCTTCTACAGGTGTGGAAACAACAGCATTCTGTGCTGGAAGGAATGGAGAAAAGCTCAGTGGTACAAAACTGGTATAAGATGGTGAAAACCTGAAATTCTATGTTCCTTTTAAGAGGAGCTGGTTTTAGGGGAAGGAAGCAAGCCAACTGCCCAGGAAAGAGGTGAGATGTCTTAATGGTGAAATTAAGCAGCAATGCATGTTGTCCAACATGCATACTGGAGGAAGGAGGAGCCATGCCTTACCCTTTGTCCCTCTGAGGAATATATTTCAGTCTGACGTTGGCTTTATTTTTAACCTTAGTTTTTTTCTTTACTTGCTCACAGACAGAAGAGCTATCATACAGTAGAAGTTAGAACTGGAAAAGACCCATGAGATCATTAAACTGTCTCCCAGCCAAGGCAGGACACGTCTCAAGAATATATAATTTTTTTCTTGTTGTTGTTCAGTACTGTCTTGTGCATCATGTGACTGACTTGTCTTGTACTTTCACTCCATTTGGACAAAAAGTGGTGTGTATTAGAACTACTCTGCTGCACTTTTCTTCCATGAACTTTGGCTTCTAAGACCATTTTCTTTTAAAAAAGGGATAAAATAAATCTTCTGTCCCTGACTGGCTATTAGAGGGCTGAATGTTTTTCAAAACGAAAAGTTGAAATAACAGTCCTAATGATAGAGTGATACAGAATGTGGGAGAAAGTTTATTTTGGTATGTAAAAGTGGGCCATACAATTACAAGTTACAGGGATTAAAAAATGTTTCAGCAAAAATGGTTTATCTTTGCCAGCAGATAATCTAAGCTAGAGGTTTCTTTTAACTGTCACTTCAATTAAATCTAATGGGCATGTTTCTATCATCTTTATGTTTACTCTGCCCCCTACCTTTTGTGCAATTCCTCTCTCTCTTTCTCTGATTTCTGCCTTCTCTTGGCTTCCAGGCTATACGTCTGCCTCATTCTCATCCTGCTTTGTTGATCAAATCCTGCAGTTGTATCCTTACTTCTTACTCCTCCTTACTCTTATTGATCTACCAGATTAATTTTTTATGCAAAATCAATCAGCAAGTTTACCTATGTGCAAACAGTTCCCAAACTGTATTTTTTATTTCTTCCTCATGTTCTAATGCCTATGTCCAGTCAGATGTATATCTTTTCCTTTGTCTTTAAAATCACCTTCTAATTCAGGGATTGAGTGAGAGAAATCACAGAAAAAATCAGTAGGATCTTACTTTCCCCTTTTTAGAATAAATAGAGCCTAAGTGCACTGTTCAGATGTATGCAAACCTTGAACTTCTGAAACATGAGGGGAAAGCTACTTGCTGAAGGAAATGACAGGTGGGGTTTTTAAAACATATCTGAGCCTGCACATGTGGAGTCTCAGAACTGATTCAAAAAATATGAACAATAAGATTCCTTCTAATAACTGAACTAGTTTTCTCAAAAAAATGTATGTCTCAAAAAGACATTTCTGTCTTGCTGAAGGAGCAGGAAACTATTCAGGGAAAAAAGGCATCTGAAGGTTATTTGGTATAGATTTGTCTATTTAATCTTCAGTGGACCATGTCAAGAATGAGGCTGGACAGATGCTAAGATCTGTAATCTCCTTCCTCTTTATCTACATAAGCTATTTATCCAGCTGTATTTAAGCAAGTTTTTTCTGACGCTTTCTTTATGAATGTGCATCTTTGCTAAGTATTTCAGCTGCTAATACTGCCATTATGTTGTTGACTATACTCACAGCCAGCTTACCTCCTAATACAAAGTGAAATGACTGCTATGGACTTGATTTTTGAGTAGAACAAATTTACCACACCCTGGCTATGTCTAGAAGAAACAGAGAGAGCACAAGACAGATAACTTAGTTTTGATCCCATCTCTTCTGGCACATCTCTGCCTCCCACAGTTCAGACAGAGAGCAGCTGTTTCCTTCATCATTGCCCCCTTAATAAAATTGTTTCCTCAGGGTTTAGGCTCTCTGACTTTTTGTACAATATAGTTTTAAGAAACTTTGATTCCACCTAGTGATTAATTTTGGTAGCCAGCCATTGGTTTTGTTGTTGGAGATAAACTGGCAAATTTTTCATCTTCTTCACAATGTCAGGAGAAGTGATTGGTGGAGGACTTAGACCTAAATGCTGGTCATTTCTGTAGGAACATTTTAGATCATTCCAAGTGGCAGCTTGTACAGAAAAATAAAAGATCCAAGTACCAAGACCAAAAGAGTACTGGGATCTTGTTAGTGGACATTAAACCTAAAGAAGCACAAGTCCTGAAGTGTTGTCTTGTGAGGTCCCTATTCCACCACCTTTTCCACAGAAGAGGAGAGGAGAGAGTCAGGGTGTTAGAGACTGTGGAAAAGCTACTTTATGATTAAACAGTAGATGCACTGTACTCTTGTTTTGGACCTCCTCAGATATCACAAGTGTTTTGTTAACGAAGTTGTGGCCTTCTCCATCCATGTTCCTCCTTCCAATCAGCTCTCACAGACCCTAGCCATAGCGGTGTGGTGTGACAGGAAAGGGAGAAGCCTGCAGTGCTGCTCCCAGGACACACATAGCTGGGCCGAGCTGAACCAGCTTCCACTGGAGTCACTGGCAAACTTTGCTGTCTGGGCCAGTGCCAGATCAGATCAATGGAGTTGTGCCTAATTGAAAGCCCTTTAAGTTAAGGGATGGGATAGAACAAGAAAGAACAACTCTGGTTATTAAAACACCTGCGTGAACAGGAGAAAGCTTAGCTGGTGTTATAAATCAAGTGGCAAAAAATGGGAATTAGTGTTTTAACTTCAAGAAAACGAAATTCATCCTGTTGCAATAGTTGCTTTAACAACACTACTGATAACGCTTGCACCTAGATTTTCTGATGGCAGGTTCTTTTCACTCTAATCCTTCTTCAAGGACCTGCAGCTTTCATAAACCTAGGTGCCAAGAGCAGCAGTGGAACAAGCATCAATGCTTTCATTGCACAGGTTATGGGTAGGTAGAGACAGACAGAACAATTTTCTTTGGTTTTATCGGGCTATGCTTTCATTTGGCGACATTTACAGAAACGGTTCTCAAAGTGTAGCTTGCAGAGCACTCACTGGTGGTCTGTGAAGACTTAGCCCATCACACAGTGCATATCTCATTGCCTTTCTCCCCTTCTCTAAAAAGACAGCTAAAACTGCATTGAGTGCTTTCCTAGTCCTCCTTCTCAAGGCAATCAAATGCTGTACTACTTGCAGAAATGTTACAGGTTTCTGAATGCATTGGTTAAAAAGAGTCTATCAGTCCTTCCACTGGTATCTCCTGAAAGCCAACAGCTGGCCCTCCTTAAATATCTGGCAAGCACCTGGTGCACAGCAATAAGAAATTATAATACTTGTATTCTTTTTTTAAAACATGACAAGGAGGCAATACAAAAACAAATCACAGTAATGCACGATTATTCCAGCCTTGGTTTGTGCACAGTCAGCATGCTGAGATATTCCAAGCCAAGAGGATTTTTTCCTTACTTTTAAAGAAAGATTTATTCATAAGGGTGAAGAGGGCAAATTCCCAACATTTCAGTCCTCAGCTGGCTTTTGTCAAGGGTTTCTAATGCACACACATTGTGAGGCTTGGCTAAGGCACAGGGGAAAAAAGTTATGAAGTAAATTCTATGGATTGATATATACTCTTTGTAGTAATGTTAAGATTTGCCAAACTTCTCATGGATGAGGAATGTGAAAGCTTAGGAATATATGCAGATCTGCATATACTTTTACACGCACAGATAAATACCACAGTCTTTGTTTTGCCACCATGACTTTATCATTGTATTATCTTACTCTGCTATTAATTCCATTAAATACAGTCAGTAACCCTTTCAACTACACAGCTGGAATGAAAGTAACAAAATCAGGCCTTCTGTGACCCTTGCACTAGAAGCTCACTTCCCTCCTTCCTCCACCTTATATGTAGGGTAAGACCCATGCTTACCTGACGAGGCATTCCTTCATTTTAAATTTACAAAACACCAAAGAGAGCATGCTCATTATAATGTTTAACAAGCATTTGAGTTTATTTCTATTTCCTTTTCTGGGTTTTTTTTCTGTATGAATGGTTAAGGTGAACACACACTTCAGAGCTAGCTTCCTTCTACCTAGCTCTTTTAGGGGCTTGCCCAGCCTATGTGAGAGTTAGAAAGGGATATCCCTCCTCTCAGGTGAGACACATACTGTTCCATAGCAGGTGGTGGGTTCTGGTCTGTGTTCCTGGGAATGTTGCATTTTGCATTCTATGTTTAAAAATAAATGCATATTGTTACATATTTTGCATGCCAAAATCACTGTGTACAGCAGCCACAGTCTTGAGAGCAGGGGCTGGGATTTGAAACTCTTCTGGTCAGGTGTCCAAACCACCACTTTCGTTTTGGGCCTCTTGCGTGACTCTTGTATACTTGACTGTGCAGCAGTGGCTCATTGCTTGTCTATCTGACTTTTAACAAAGCTTTTCTGCACATGTAAATTGTTTTATTTGGGAGTCTACTGAAAGTGTGAGAGAGGGGTTGAATCCCCTCAGGATGGGAAAAAAACTAACTCTAACGCTTCTGCTTCATGTATGTGTTATCTAACAAATAGTACGGAATAAACCTAAACATTTATAGACACAGTGCTTGCCATCATTTTAGCCTCTTTTCTTCTTCCCAGCCAGCAGAAGGAGGAAACTCCATGCTCTGTAGCTCTTCTGAGCCCTCTGTTTCTTCCTGGGAAGAAGGCTCCAGGCCTTCATGCTTGGGATATCAAAATTCAGTTTTGCTTTTGCCGTTGAAAAGAGGTGAGCAGGCTCTGCTTCTACACTAACACATGCAGACATTGTTGGTGGGAAGAAAGGATTACTTATCACTTTCTTGGATTTAGGAATTTATATTCTAAGTAGCTCTTTAAAATAAACAAGTGACTTTTGGGGATCTTGCCTTTTTTACCCAGGTGCTCTACCTTATGGTGCATGGACTATTATTTTAATACCTCTCACTCTTTGTGAGGAGGAATAAGATTTTCATTAATCTAATAGTGAGCAATTTTAAAAATATGTATCATATAAATAACATTCTGAACTACCAGTTAAAACTAATGTAATCCATATTGTTTTGAAAACACATAATTTATATGACAATAAATAGTAAAACATGTGTTGCAGTTTTAAGAACCAGTATTTTCTAATTGGCAAAGACTCTAAAAGAGTGTTTTAACATTGACAAGGATACCATTGACAAGGATATACCCTAACACTAGCTGAAGTGGAAGAAAATATTTTAAAAGTGATAAAATTAAAATGTGCTTGGAGAAAAAATGTTGAACAAATCAAATATGATTGTAGGAATTTAGAGTAGAAATTCATTTCTGATACCATCAGCCAGGAGCAAAAGGTTTTCAGTACACAAACAGCATTGTTTATCTTTAGAAAATAAGGACCATTAATGCAGATAAATTTTTACTCAAATCAGATATTTTACTTATTTTGTCCTTTTCAGTTTAAAAACTTTTATTGGCTCTGTTTCTTTGGTAAATGCAGCTGTCAGAAATAAAAGTCTTTACATTTAAAGTGAGCTCCACAGAACGATGCCTTCATTGCACAAAAACTTGAAAAAACAGCATGTGCTAAAGTAGAAATTTCCAAAGACTCAAAGTTAAAATTATATTTTCCATTTGCTTAGTTTCATTCAGCTGGCATTTTGCTCCTTCTGCTGTATTTTCTCCTTTTTGCAACCCTTCTCTCTCTATTTATATATATGCTTATACACCTTTTGGAGAAGTGGATAGAGCTTGCAGGTATCTTTAAAGTTCCTTTATTTATCTGACAAAAAGTGATACTACTTAAAAAGGTCTGGAAAAGCAGAACTCCTCAACTTAGTGGAGGAGAAATCCCAGCTCGAATGGAATGAACAAAACTTTCATTGACTTCAAAGGGTTGCTGTTTGACTCCATAGCTATATGTCTATATAGCAGTACACACACCTAAGTGGCTGTATTTAAGAGGAGTTTCCCAGAAGGTGCCACTATGTGGGGCTCTGTGAAGCTGTTATTAGCATCCACAGACACTAAGATATCAGCTCAGAAGAAGGAAAAGAAAAAAAAAAAGAAAAAGAAAAAGAAAAAGTGACCTCTTGCAAGCAGCAGGGACAAAGTTATCAAATACGAAGATGATCCAATGACATCAGCATCCACAGAACATGAGTGACAGGCTGTAAAGATGAAACAAAAGAGGGACGATGTCTGAGGACAAGTAAATAACGTGGCTGGGAGAGAAGGGAATTAACTTAATCAAAAGCTACATTGACCACAATAAACCTCTGGGAAACACCCGAAGAAAAGAGTGGCATAAAGGTAAAAGGAAATTAAAATACCTTGCACGGAGGAATACAAATCTGAAAAGAGCCAGCAAAGGTGAAAGTCTATGTATATATATCAAAGACTGCAGACTGTATTTAAAACTTTTTTTTTTATATTGAAAGATAGTAAATGGGTACAAATAAAAGGAAAGAAAACTTAAAAACTTAGCTTTGATTTTTCCTGAAGCATTCCTCATGACTTTACCAGAGAGGCTACGAGTAGTAAAAGATAACTGGATACAATTCAGGTTGAGTTTATTCCCACAAAAGAATAGATAAATTACATGCCTGGGTGAATGAATAATGGAAATTATAGAAACTTTAATAGAACCTGGGTAAAGAGCATCTATTTTTTTATTAAAACCATGTCACTCCATTGGTCTTATGAAGAAAGTTCATGCTTTGGAAAGAAGAGAAGGAAAACAGGTGAGGAATTTGACACTGTTTTCAAGGAGTGGAAGATCTTCCACTGCTGTGCATCATCCAGCCAGGCTGTGCCACAATCTGGGTACCCATGACAAGTGCCTTCACCATAAATTGAGTTTCCAAAGGTACTAGTTTGAAAGCTATTATGTTCAGACTTTTTGCTGGAGCTTTATCATACAATCATCAAGGCTACTTTGGTGTGAAGGTTTCGTGGTATGGCTGTGGAAGGTAGTGAAACAGACTCTGGAGATGTAAATGTCACAACACCATCATGAAGTCCAGCTGCAGGGCCTGTGTGGCCTTGTTAAACAAAGTAATAAAAGTATTCTGGGACTACCAAAGACATCTTCTGGTTTTGAGCCACTCTTGGAGCATCCCTTGCCCCCCAGCTCACTGAGCTCACTGTTTCCAGGCATTACGTTTTGGTATACAGCTCTGGGTGACTACACTGGGGTTAGAAGAATGGATAAAATAGATACACTCACTAAAAAACAGTGTGCTTATTTTTGCTTATGGACATACTCAAAATAATCAAACAGATCTGTAAAAGAGGAATATTTTCCAATACCTGTGAGGGGAAAAATCCTTCAGGAGATGGCTAATGCCAAATATTTTTCCATGTCTGATATATCAGCAGGATTCTGGCATTGCCCATAGGAAAAAAGACC
>VYZV01031951.1:22488-34655 GCA_013401275.1 Pandion haliaetus | reverse complement strand
AAAAAAAAGCGCGATTCCCGACTAACTGCCTTGTGGGGCTGGTGTCACACATCCCGGCTGCCAGAGGTCAAATTTAGTACCTTAATCTGTTTAACAGTACGCTCTTGGCCGTCCCAGCCGTTAATCTGTTCTGAATATACCTGTCGTTTGACCTCTCGGTGAGAATTGGGTTGTGATCTGGCTGTTGCCAAGGGGGCCCGGCTTCCTCTCCTTCATCTTCTTCAGCTGTGACTCTGTCCGTGAACTTTGTGTTCACGTGTGACCCCTGTATCGGTTATCTCGGGATTGGTTTCCTACGTCCTTCCTCCCAGTCATCATGTGCTATTTTGATTTACCTTGGAAACATCCCTGCTCCGAGCTTGCAGACCTCTGAGCTTGCCTTGGTCTGTGGCACGGGCTCCTGCACCTTCAGGAAGCCAGCGCTTTCTGTGAGAGGCCCTCAAAGACTGGCTGGTTCTGCTCATTTTGGGTGCAAACCCTGGCATTAACCCTGCTCTTTTCCAGAGAGGTCACCAGGACGCTGCTGAGTGGCAGCATCGAAACCGGACACCAAAGCCAAAGACGCCGCTGACACTTTTGTCCTAAAGCTTTTTCCCCGCCATGTGTGTGCCTGTGCGCCAATGCCCAATTCAGTTGGCTCTTTAAAATATCTGTGTGTGTTTTGCTGCTTAAATCTGAGGAGGGTAAGCTGGGAAAACATCTAGTGCTGCCATGCTAGGTGTCCTGCACCTGCCTGCCATTTCTTGCCTGTTACAGGGTTGGTTTGACTACAGTCAGAAGTGAGCAAGCAAGGTGAAAAGCACAAGTGGTCTTCCCTTCTTCGCCCAGGGAAATCTGTAAAACTTTGGCTGATTTAGAGCCAGATCTTCCTCAGGCTCTTTAGACCAAAAGCTTGTGTTTTGAGATGGGAAGTGTAACCGCTGCCATGCCAAGCAGCCAGAACTAGATTCAGCAAGGCAAACCTGGAAGCTCGGCTGATGAAATGCTGGTCTCAAAGGTGTACTTCTTTTCTCCAGTCTGCTGCAAGACTTCATTTTAATCTGGTGAATGCAGAATAGCTGCTTTGACATTGGGCTGCTGCTCATTAAACTGGTTGGGGATATGGAAAGCAGCCAGTTGGGTCACCTCCAGCCTCAGGTCCTGCCTTTTGCGGGAGGTGCTGGGTGGAAAGGGCAGCTCCGAGAAGAGCTGGCTCCAAGTGCCAGTGCTTCCCCCAAGATGATCTTGCTGCAGCGCTTTCCCTTGGGCTGCGGCTGTCAGTTGGATGTGTGTAACGAGGAGCGTGGTTAACCCCAGGCTTCCCAGCTGCACCCCACCAAGAGCTGCAAGGTGGATATTGCTGGGGGATCTTTGAGAGGTCCCACGTGGGCTCTGGGTTGCTTTTCTGGGTTCTCTGGGCAGGGGAGAGCCCCACTCTTGGTCTTTCAGTTGTGTCAGCCTTCTTGCATCTGAGCTTGTAAGGAGAGGCAATGAAGTGGTCTGTCCTGGAGCCCACATCCCAAGTGCTTTGCACTCCCATACCTCTACTTTGCGAGGGGTCTTCCCTGTAGACAGTTTCTTCCCAGCTTTACCCTGGTGCATGTAACACAAACCAGGGAGAAGAAAACCTGGGCCAAGCAGAGTGGTTGCAGGGCAAGTAATGCAGCAAAAATGGTAGCCAAGACCTTCTACCTGGGAGAGGGAGCAACGGAAAAAGCTTCGATGCTGGGTTGCTGTGATGAGAGTTGTCCTCCTACAGCTTGCACAGGCTTGGAGGACTGTGCCCCGCTAGACTCCCATCAGCTCAATGTGAAGAAAACGTGATGTTGAGAGTTAAAATCCAGCTGGTAACAAATTTTTTCCAGCACCCTTCTGGGCACAGTGCTTTAAAGTGCTTCTCTTTGAACTTGTATGACCAGCTGCGTCTCTGGAAATGAGAGGTTGAAGGGCCAAAGTGTCCAACTCCTGCTCAATCTGAGTTTCATAGAGAGGATTTTCCTGTTTAAAACAAACAAAAAGAGGATTCTCACAGGAAGAATCAAAAAATAAAAGAAATCAAAGAATACTTTGTGGATATATTATTGGAAAAGAAGTAGATGTTGTTGGCTAGGAACTAAAGAGGAAAGCAGTGGGGGAACCTCCTATCTTATATAGGCTGCGTTTCACCATCAAGCATGCCTTATTTTGTACGAAGGTGCCGATATAAAAAGGTGCGGGTGGCTTTGACGTGCAGCAGCTCATTTGAGGCCAGCATTGGATACCCTGCCAAGCAAATCTGCTTTTCATTGTCATGTCAGGGGAGATGATGGTGCCATGCCAGCAGGGATGGGGTAGGCAAACCCGGCTGTGCTGAGCATCTTGAGCAAAAACTGCTTTTCACAGCCATCGGGGACTTGGCCATGGGACAGGGTGAATGGATTAATCCGAATTAAAAACTGATCCTAAACTTAGTTGTCTGTGCTTGGGGTTGACGGGGGTAGAGAGGGGGTGGTCTTTGCTCTGTGCTCTCCTGCAATGATTTCTAACCCACTTTTCCCTTCTCTCCCAACAGGAACTTGTGTGAGGCAACAGGACAAACATGCTTAACTTAAGGACTTGTGCAGCAAAGCTGAGGCCGTTGACGGCCTCGCAGACTGTAAAGACAATTTCCCAACACACGCCGGCAGCACCCAGGACGTTTCAACAGCTCAGGTGCTACAGCGCACCGGTGGCTGCCGAGCCTTTTTTGAGTGGGACTAGTTCAAACTACGTGGAGGAAATGTATTATGCTTGGCTGGAAAATCCCAAAAGTGTACATAAGGTAAGGAGCAACCTCACCAGGATATCGCCTTTGCTTCTCTCTCTATGTGTCTGAGCAGTGGGTTCAGGTAAGTGCATGTGTCCCGAGGAGGACTGAATTCAGCTGGAAGGGCCGCATGGATGTGGATGGTCCTTCTGCCTCACTTTGCCTGAAAGAATCATCAACGATTCCATGAGCAAGAGCCAAGAGGACCTTCTCTGTTCAAGAGGGAGCGCCGTGGGCTTGTGGGATGTGGGCAGCATCCTGGATCACAAGCGGATACAAGGAATGCCTTCTCCTGGGAATCCACCTTTAACAAGCTCCCGATGCTTTATTTTTTCCAGCTCTGATGGCGCATCAGGAGGATTTATTCTGGAGTGGAGGATGGGGGGGAGGCAGGGAGGGTATTCTCCGCATCTTGACTGGTTTCCTTTTTGCTTTGGGCATGAGTAGTGGTACATGTTGGGGTAGACGTGCTGTAGCTAAGCTTGACTTTGAGCTTTTGTGCATAAAGCCAGACCGCTGATCTGCAGCCTGGGGAGGGGGACTGGGTCTGGTGGCCAGAGGGATTCCCACCAGCTGCTCCCTAACTTAAAATGGGGAAACCAACCCAGCCATGGGCAGTATGTGCAGAGGTCTGTCTTGATCTGAATTACTGAAGCTCCTCCAGCGAGAAGGCCAGCTCTTTAATGTAGAATCCAGCAGGTGAGGGCTCAACTGGGAAGAGGATTTCTGAAACCCGACTGCATTTTTCCCCATCCCCAGTGTTTCACAAGGAAAATGTTCCTGTAGTGACTAAGTCTCAGCATTACCCAGGGGATTTTTATGACAGTTTCATACATGTCCTGATGTAGAGCAGGGATTTTCTTTATTTTGTAGCACATGAGCAGTCTGCAAGCCAGGGCGCAAGGGTTAAATGAGCAGTCAAGGGTGAGTAAGGAATCTCATGCCCCAGTGCTTGCATCAGTGTTGAGTGTGTTTTTGATGGCACCGATCCCACGCATCCAAAACACACAGTCTGTAGGGTGCTGCAAAAATCTTAAGGTAGGATCAAAGCAGGATTTTCACAATCAGTGTTGATTTTATACTTGTTTTGAGGCAAATGGGTGGCTAAGCCAAGCCATACAGACTCGGAAAACACAAAGTATGTTGGTTTGGGTTGTGCCCTTTGTCAAATAGTGACTTGAAAGCTACCCAAGCACATGCATATGGTGCAACCCAGTCCTTCAGAGGTCGGATATTGAATGGAAAGCCATAAATCTAAATGCTGTATTCTAATTTAAAAGCAAGTGAGGGTTACACCATGCTTGTCCCAGTGACAGGCACAGTTGTCTTTGGCAGAGTCTTCACGGTTTGATACCAGCTCTTTGATCTACAGACCCTGCTCAGTCTTGAATGTTGCTTTGAGTAGATGTGAGAGTAAATATCAAGACAACTGGGGCAGCTGGCTGGGGAGTGTTTTTGGGTCCTGAGGCCAGACCTCTGGATCTCCTTTAGTCTTGTCTCCTCTTTAATGTAGCCCCTGTAACTTAATCAGCTTGTCTATAGGTAGGCCGTGCATGCAGTGCTGTACGGGATTCCTCATGCATGCTTGGCTGAAGAAACTGGAGGAGAATTTAGGTTGGAAGGAGCCTCTGGAGCCTCTGCCCCAGCATGGCTGGCTTAGCGGTGGCATCCAGCTTGGAGGTAACATCTAGCTTTGCGGCTAGACCAGGTCACTGGGGGCCTTGTGCGGTCAAGTTTTGAGCACTACAAGAGTAGAGCTCCCACCACCTCTCCAGGCCCCCAGTCCAATGTTTATGGTGAAGAATTGCAAGTGTGTATTAGTCACCCCTGGAAATCAATGTCCCCTGAAGTACTTTTAAGTGCTTAGAGAGCAGTGCAGGAGTTGATACAAGATTTTGCCTTCAGTGTGGCTGGGAATAGTTTGTGGCAGTAGGAAAAGCAGTGTGAAGATGAAGCGGGGTCTTGTCATTGCCAGGAAGTGAACCTGATGTTAGTAATGTAAAAAGAAAGTTTTACAGATTGCTTTTTAAACAAAATCAAGCTGGTGTCCTGCTTGGTAAAAAGGGGGTTGGACCAGGGGGGTTGGACTAGATGATCTTTGAAGGTCCCTTCGAACCCAAAGCATGCTGTGATCCTATGAAATCCAGCTCCAGGTGGGCTTTGCTGTTTCTCACTGACGCACTTGGCCATTGCTGTGGCTTTTGCTGTTTTTGCTGTTGACTTGTCTCTCCTGGGTGGATCCCACCTCATTCCAGTGGGATCACCAAGTTCCATTCCCAGCTCCTAGCTTTGCCCCTGTCTCCTCTCTCTACTTTTTCATGGCTCACCCTGTCCCTGATGGGACACCGAGCTGCTGTGGTGGGATTGGGGTTGTGGCTGTTCCTGGTCTTGGCTCGCAAGTGGTCCCTGTCAGCCTGTGCCCCCTCCGGCATGACGCTGCAGCAGCGGTGGAGTGTGTCACCTCTGTCCCTGATAAGCGTTGGCCTCCATCCTGTTAGACGTAGGGTCAGATCTGAGGGTGGAGTTCCCAAAAAAAGCAGGGCTGCCACACAGACCTGGCTGTGGCTTATCTATTCCCTGCACAGAGCAGAGAGTGGCTGTGCCTCACCATGCTGCTTTTTGCTGGTGAGGGAGAGACGTTCAGCCAGGGAAGAGCTGCGGTTTCTTTGCTGCTGTCCACAAAAACCTACGAGACCTCCAGCTGGCATGACTGTCCTGGCTGAGCAAAATGAATTCACTTCCTCCGTGCAGACACTGGTGGCTTAAACTGCAGAATATACTTAACTGCTTGTTTAGAGTAGGGAAGATTTAAAAAAAAAAAAAAAAAAAAAAGCTATTTAAGGCTTTCTTCTGTGTGCAGTCCTTCAGCTGAACTCCAGTTTCTCAGTCTGATGAGCAAATAAGAGCAGAGTTAGGGAAAGAGGAGGCGAGGGTGTGTGTGGGTTGGTGCTGGTGAGCTGCTGCAGGGTCAGTGCTGCTCATTCCTGGGACTGCTTCCCAAGGCAGCGGGGACACCCTCCTCCTGCCCCCGTCTTTGCCAACTCAGGTATGGCGCTGGCTGCCAGCGATGCTCAGTACAGCCCACACCATCTCCCCAGGACCCCAAGCAACTTGCTTGCTTCAGGGCATGTGGCCAGAGAGCTTAGACTGCAGGTAGATGATACCCACAGTCATATGTCTGCAACAAGTTTAGCCTTCCTAAACTCCTGTGTTTAGGTTGAACTGGTGTAAAGGCATACAGCTCTCCCTGTATGTATGTACATCAAACCGTCTTTAACATGGACTTCTTAATATGCCAGTGTTTTGATTTTTATATTGAAAGTGGGTTTATGACCACAATGCGTGTAGACCATGCTGTTGTAACCCCAGCTTTGCCAACACGATGGCAGGAGCCCACAGTCTTCAGTGAGGCCAGAGCCCCTCGCCTGGCCCCAGGAGATGCCTTGGCTGCGTCCTTTACAGTCGTGCTCGCAAACAGGGGCCCAGACTGAATTTGGCCGGAGTCTCGCTTGAGAGTTTGAAGCGTTTGGGTTTCATCCCCCGCCTTCAAAAGTGATCACCCTGGAGAATTGAAGGTCATTGTTTATGTTGATAAGCGGCAAGGCGATGTGCAGAGCACGAACTGATCCATCACTGCTTGACCGCTTACTCTCAGCACAGGTTACCTGCTGTAAATTTGGTTCAGGCTCCTCCTCTTCCAGCCTTAAGCTCTGAATGTTCCTCCTCTCTCCCTGCTAGCAGGAGGTGCTGCCTGGCTTGCTGACCTTGCAGAGCAGGTCTGGTTGGTGCTTTCTGTCCCCTATAGTCCACAGCAGGAGAAGGAGCAGGGATGCAGCCTGAGCTGCAGGTAGAGGCCATGTCTCCTTTGTGCACCTCCAAGCCTGGAGCAGCCCCAGCCCAATTTGAGGTGCTCTGCCCCTCTCCCCTTGCCTTGCATGCCTGACCTCTGAGCTGGCTTTATGGCAGAGGCTGGGACATAGCAGTCTGAGCCCATACCCTTCTCCAGGAACTGAGACTGATAAACGAAGTGAAAGAAGCTGGTTTCGCTTGGTGAGCTGTTTTCGGGGCTGTTCTCGCCAGAGAAGCCTGTGGTGAGTTCCGCTCTCAGAGCTGAGCTCAAAATCCCTCTAAAGCCTGAACATCGGGACTTGCTGTGGTCAGCTGGCTCTCCCATCCTGCTTTGTAGTGCACAAGCAGCAGCACAGAGGAGTGCTGGGAAAACTGGCTGTGGTGGGATGTGTGGCTGTGGGATGGTCACAGCAGGGACCTGGGGTTGGTCGTATCTAGTGTGCTGAGACCTTGTGTGCCTGTGCACTTAGGAGCAGGGAGATACTGGCTTTGAGCCCTCTTGGTAAAAATGAGGTGAAACTGAGCTCTCTTATAGCCAATATATATATATTATACCCTATGTGTGTGTGTGTATATATATAGGGTATAAGAGGCGGAGGAGTGTTCGCAGGGCTGCCGTGGGTGCAGAGAGGGTTGGAGGGGAATAACCTGATGAGCTTTATTACTGCTGTTACCTTCGGCAAGTGCTGGATTAAGGCAAAGTCCTCCTTCCTGTGATAAAGCAGGATAATGCTGGTGGAGCTGTTCAGCCTCTCCTATGGGATATGTGAGCTCCAGAGGCACCTCTATGGGTCACCAGAAACCCCCGGGGTGGCCCTCAAATACTCTTGAATTTGAAACCACATCAGCAGCTTGAAAGCTGATGTTTTTACAGTGTTTATCAGGGCCACGGCCTTCAGCGGGGACAAAGCCAGCAGTCAGGTAGCCTGAAATACTCTGTAATTACATTGGGCAATAAAGCATTTAGCGAAAGTGCCTGAGCTGACCGAGCTGGTGCCACACCTTGTTTGGAGAGCTTAACGTGAACTTTTTCTTTCAGAAAAGAAGCAAATTGCATCTCCAAGAAGCTAATATTGTTGAATGTTGGAGGGGAAGAGGTCATAAAGGCAACATCTCTGCCTCCTGGCTCTGTCCTAGTCCCCCCAGCACCACTGCCAGTCCCTGCCCTGGGCTAGCAGATGCTCCTTTTCTCTTGCCTGTCTTTATTTTCCAGTACATTAAACAACCTTAAACCACCAAGCAAAGCAGCCAGCCAGATTCTTCCCCATCCCAAGGGCACGGAGCCCATCCTGGGGTGCTCGTCCCTCCCACTCACAGGAGCTGATGGCTTCTGGGGCACCCATCAGCTCTGTGAGCCTGGGGAAGGGAAGGGGCTTGGCTGCTCTCACCAGAGGCCAGGAGTGAGGATTGTACAAGAAGCAGCTCTCCCTCTTTTCCTACCGAAATTTGCTTTAGCAGACAGCAATCAGAACGGGGTTGGGTGTTTTCTGTCTTTGCGTATTGTTTTTTTTTTTTTTTTCCTTTGGGGGAGCTATTGTTTATCAGTTACGGTGCCAAATTGTTCCAGATTTTATTTATGTTCCTTCAGTATGACCTGTTTCTAAATTTAGTCACCTTGCACAGCCGTGTGATGGGGTGTCTGGGTAAATCCGGGCTGGAAATAGCTTCCTGGGGCATGTGATGGGCACTGCAGCCGTAGGAGCTGCAGGGAAGGGGGAGAGCTGGTGCTCTTCTGGCACAGGTCAGGTTTTCAGTCCCCTCCACCCTGCTACCAGGGTGCAAAAGCTGCTTTTTCTGCTCCAAACCACCACCGGAGCTGCTCTCATGGCTCTTTTTGGCTTGGTTTAAACATGCTGAGGTTGGCTGGACAGTGCTTCGCCCATCTCATCACCGAGGTTGGGTTTGGTGCTCTCTGCAGACACGAGGTTCAGGGGCGTGTAGGGTGCTTAGCGCTGAGCTCTTGCTCCCGGTCAGTGGAGAGACCCTTGGGCTGAAACCAGCGTGCAAATCCAATGGGATTTATTTGCTCTAGCTGGTGTCTTGGGTACGTGCAGGCACGCAGATGCTGCTCTGCCTTACCTTCATCCTTTGCTATCGCTCAGTGGCACATGGGGAAATGGGCAGGGGTGGGAGTGTGATGGGAGGATGTGGCTTGGACTTTTCTCTGCTGGTCTCTCCCCTTCCCCAGGTCTGTTGCTGCTTCTCCAAGTAGACATTAACTTGGCTTTGGCCTGCGGTGCTTCTGGGCTCTTCAGGCAGTGCTGGATAAGTACCACAAAGTTACACCAAGTCTGTCCAGGGCTTTTTTTGGGCATTTTTCTTTGTTTTCTTAATGCCTAGAAATGCCCATCTGCAGGGGGGGACAGGAGCAGAGGTGATACCTGCCTTGCTAAAGGCACGGGAGAGCTGGCACAGGAGTATCCGCATAGTGCTGGTATCGGTGTCGCTGAAAGGATGGGGAAAAATAGAAGAGGAGACAGAAAAAGAAAAAGGCCATCGCTGGTTGAGGGCTGGACAGCATGGCTTACGCTGGGACTTGGGTCTCAGGCCATTTAGATCACAGAAAAGAGAAAGAGGTGTATTTGATTACATGGCAAAAATATTTTTCAGAAAATATTGTGGGTATTTAGAGGGCAGTCTCCTGCCTTGGAGAGAAGCAAACAAGAGCCTGAAGACCAGGCTGGGGCTCATTGCTCAGAGTAGCGGTTTTGAGAGCTGAGCCAGGGGAGGGGTGTCACCTGTGTCCTGTCCTGAGCGCTGCTGCAGAGGTTGGGGGGGGCTCTGGGGACGGCCTCATGCCAAAAGAAACAATCCAGATGAATGGGAAGTAGGTTAGTGGCGTAACTGGAATAGTGGGAGAGCTTTAGTGCTCTCCTGTCCAAAGCAGGTGGGCGCCTTTGGCAGCAGCCGCATGGAGCTGGGGCGCAAGGGAGGAGGCAGCTCTGCCCCTGGGGGATTTTACTACCCACTGTGGCAACAGAGCTGAGATCCCAGTAACCTCGAGCGAGGAGGTGTTTGGGTCGTGGGTAATGACCCCGTCACCTCTTTTCTTTCCCTTTTCCTAGTCATGGGACATCTTCTTTCGCAACGCCAATGCCGGAGCTGCTCCAGGCACCGCTTACCAAAGCCCCCCTCCACTGAGTACCAGGCTTTCCACGCTGTCCCAAGCCCAGTTCCTGGTTCAAGCACAGCCAAATGTAGATAAACTGGTGGAGGACCATCTCGCAGTGCAATCACTCATCAGGGCATATCAGGTAAGGAGACAGTCTTTGTGCTGAGGAGGAGCATGTCCACTGTAGAGGGGCATGTGGTGGCTGAGGTGGGCTGGGGTTAGTGCGGTTGATGCACGTGTTTTGCATGGAGAGCGTGCAGGATGCGTGCTGGGCTGCCTGGTTTTTAACAGGAGCTGCTGATCTGTTGGGGCAGAAGCTCAGCTGATGCTTTGCTGGACAATAGGAAGATTAAAGCTATTGTCACCCAAACAGAGCAATTATAGTGGCAGGGAGGGGGAGGTCTTCTCCACATAGGGTGGTTTGCTGGCTTCTAGAATGATGCTCCTGTGCTGTGGGCTCCTGTCACGCTCAGCAGTGGTGTGGGAAACCCATTCTGCTTTCCCCATGTTGCTGAGAGAACTCCTGATGTCCTAAAATAAAAGTTCAGGAAACATTTCCTTATGATTTGCGACCTGGAAGAGGGCTGTGGTGCCGCTGGACTGCAACTCAGACTGATGCTGCTAAAGTCAGCCTTTCAGGAGAAACAAGTTTTGAGCAGGAAGGAAACATCCTCTGGCTAGGGGATGGCCAGCCAATATTTTAACTCAAGAGAACATTTAAATGTGTTTCTACATTTGTGTCATCCTTTCACTTTTGGTTGCGCTCTAGTTTGTCAAGTGTGGGGGCTCTAAGTGGGGCTGTGGTGAGAATTTAACAAACCCGGCTGCTGTGGAGGTGTGACCATGGTCTTCTCACCTATTCCTGCAAAGAAACACCTGCTGCAGGTTCTGTCCTGGCTCAGGTGTGGGGAAAATCCGATGTACAAGGCCACAGGTTAAACCAAGAACTGCAGCACTGGGCAAGTCCAAAGGTCTTCCCAGCCTTGGCCCTGCTTTCTGGCTTGAAGAAAGTGCCCCTGCCCTGCCCGTCTCTGCAGCAGAGGTACCGACATCAATGCTGGGGCACTGCCCTGTTCTTCTTTAAGAAAAACACTGGGACATGTTTGTGAGGACAAACATGGAGGTGACCACCTCCTCGTGTTTCCTGGCGAGCTGTTTCTAAAGGCCATGCAGCTCTCACTGGTGGAACAAGCGGGCAGATGCCAAGTTCAAACAAGTGGTGACTGATGTAGTTGGAGGCAGCAGCTCCAAGTCAGCGATTTGAACACAAAATCCATAACCTCTTCTGCATTCCTGTCACTTCCTCAGTCTCTGGCAGCACTTTGAGGTGATTGCTCTTGGATGTATTTTTCTAAGCTGTCTGCAGTGAGAAGCCCACCTCTGTTCCTACCCTGCTGTCACTGTAGGGCTGTAGCTGAAGTGGCATGTCCAGGTGGGGAAAATCAGCACAGTGGATGGAGGTATGAAAGAGTAAGGAAGGAAGAAGCCCTGCTGGTGATGGGTAGGGTAGTTTGAAACCTTTACCCCTTGTTCTGTTGCTACAGGCCCTACTTAAAAGTCTGTCCCCATCTGTAAAGCCCCCTTTAAGTACTAAAAGGCTGCAATAAGGTCTCCCCAGAGCCTTCTCTTCTCCAGGCAGAACACCCCCAACTCTCAGCCTTTCTGCACAGGGGAGGTGTTCCAGCCCTGGGATCATTTTTGTGGCCTTCTCTGGACCCGCTCCAACAGGTCCGTGTCTTTCTTGCGCTGGGGAACCCAGAGCTGGATGCAGGGCTTCAGGTGGGGTCTCAGGAGAGTGAAGGAGAGGGGGAGGATCCCTTCCCTTGGCCTGCTGGCCATGCTTCTTTTGATGCAGCCCAGGATACAGTTGGCTTTCCGGGCTGCGAGCACACAGTGCTGGGGTCATGTCCAGCTTTTCATCCACCAATACCCCCACATCCTTCTCTGCAGGGCTGCTCTCAATCCACTCATCTCCCAGCCTGTATTTGTGCTTGGGATTGCCCCGACCAAGGTGCAGGACCTTGCATTTGGCCTGTAGAACTTCATGAGGTTCACATGGGCCCACCTGTCTAGCCTGTCCAGGTCCCTCTGGATGGCATCCCTTCCCTCTAGAGTATCAGCCACCCCACTCAACTCAGTGCCATCGGCAAACTTGCTGACAGTGCACTTGATCCCGCTGTCCGTGTCACCGACAAAGATGTTAATACTGGCCCCAGTGTGGACCCCTGAGGGGCACCACTTGTCACTGGTCTCCACCCAGGCATCGAGTTTTTGACTGCAACTCTGAGTGCAACCATCCAGCCAGTTCCTTATCCACCGAGTGGTTCACCCATCAAATTCATGTCTCTCCTCTTTAGAGACAAGGATGTTGTGTGGGACAGTATCAAATGCTTTGCACAGGTCCAGGCAGATGACATCAGTTGCTCTTCCCTTATCCACCAA
>VYZV01031951.1:554-22463 GCA_013401275.1 Pandion haliaetus | reverse complement strand
GACATCAGTTGCTCTTCCCTTATCCACCAATGCTGTAACCACGTTGTAGAAGGCCACTGAGTTTGTCAGGCCCTATTTTCCCTTCGTGAAGCCATGTTGGCTGTCAGCAACCACCTCTGTTTTCCATGTGCCCTATCTTAGTTTCCAGAAGGATCTGCTTCATGATCTTGCTGGGCACAGAGGTGAGAGTGGCCTGTAGTTCCCCAGTTCTTCCTTTTTCCTTTTTTAAAAACGGGGGTTATGTTTCCCGCTTTCCAGTCACTGGGAACTTCACCAGACTGCCGTGACTTTTAAAATACGAAGGATAGTGGCTTAGCAGCTTCATCTGCTAGTTCCCCGAGGACCCTTGGATGCATCTCCTCAGGTCTTACGGACTTGTGCACATTCAGGTTCCTTAGATGGTCTCAAACCTGATCTCCTGTGGTAGGTGGTACTTAATTCTCCCAGTCACTACCTTTGGATTCTGTGAATTGGGCGTTATGGCTAGAGCAGTTGGTGGTGAAGACCAAGGTAAAAAGTTGTTGAGTACCTCAGCCTTCTCCTTGTTGGTGGTAGGCAGGTCTCCTGTTTTGCTCACGAGGGGATAGTTTCTTTCATCTTCCGTTGTTGTCCGATGTACTTGAAGAAGCCCTTCTTGTTATTTTTCACATCCCTAGCCAAGTTCAGCTCCAGCTGTGCCTTGGCTTTCCTGATCCCCTCCCTGCACTCTTGGGCCATATGCCTGTAATCTCCCCAGGATGTGTATCCCTGCCTCCACTGCTTATGCATTTTGGTTTTGTGTTTTAGTTTGGCTAACAGGTCTTGATTTAGCCAAGTTGGCCTCCTGCCTCCCCTGTCCACCTTCTTGCATGTCAGGACTGAGAGCTCTTGCACCCTAAGTAAAATGTCTTTAAATATCTCCCAGCTCTTGTTCGCTCCTTTGCCTCCGAGGGCAGTTTCCCAAGGGATCCCATGCACTGGTGCCCTAAACAGCCAAAAGTTTGCCTTTCTGAATTTTAGGGTCCTGACTCTACTTTTTACGCATCCTGTACCCCTCAAGATTGAGAATTCCACCAGGGTGTGATCGGTGCAGCCCAGGCTACTTCCAGTCTTGACCTCTCCAATAAGTTCTTCCACATTAGTGAGCAACAGGTCCTCTGTGCCTCTCCTCTGGTTGGGCTCTCCATCATCTCTATTAGGAAGTTGTCCTCAATGCACTCCAGTAGTTTCCTAGACTGCTTGCAGTTCGCTGTGCTGCTTTTCCAGCAGATGTCTGGGTGGTTGAAGTCCCCTATCAGGATCAGGGCCTGAGAGCATGATGCTTGCTGCAAATATCTGCTGTGGTCTTGTTTTGGGTTGGGGGTTTCTTGTTTTGGCTTGTGTGGCATGTGGAGAATAACAAGCAGCATGGCTCCTATGGGGGAAAAGACCTTCTCTTCTCTCCCACACTGATTTGAGGATTTGTTGCCTCCCTGCAAACTGCTGAGTTGACCTCAAAGCTACCAGGTGCCCCTGGCTCAAAGCTGTTTGCCAAAGTGGCCTCCTGGTCCCGGTGAGAGCATCCTGGCTGTGGGGAACAGTGTGGTGAACTTGCATCCTGCTGACTGCTAAATGATGGGCTAGCCTGCGCGCTTTGTCACAAGATGAACAAGCAAATAGTTCCCAGACAAAGCTGGCCCAGAAGAAGAGCTTTCTGTGTGGCCACCAGTGCTCAGGGACACATCGTCATCTGGCCCTGCAGAAAGCACGGGGGGGGTGGGGATTGGTGCTTTCTTAGCAGTTTGCCTTAATGTTGATGGCTGATTTGAGGCTCTTTGGCTAGTAAAACCACAAAAATCCTTTCCTAAAATCCCCTTGGGATACTCTGAATAGGAATGCCTTTCTGGTAAATAAGGTCAGATCAGTATGTCTGGTTTGTACATGAGGTTTAGTAATCCCCTTGTAAACAAGTGATTTTTCTAACTGGTAACAGATTTGATGGCCAGGAGTATTGTTTTCACAGCATCAAGAAGGCATTGCACCCCATACCATGGCAGTAGTGTTTCCTGCCATGCTCCCAGCGTAGCTGAGCCTGAAGCTTCGAGAGCAGGAGCTGTCAAGAAATAAACCATGGCTTCCCAATTGGAGAGTGCTGGCCACCGAGATGAGTTGAGTTTGCCCAGTGAGACATGTTGTGGTCCATCTGTGGGCACCTCCTCCTGTGAAGGCAAAAACCAAAACTCCTCATTACCTCTTATTACTCTCTGTGGCTCCCAATGCAGATTCAAACCCAGCGTGGTGACTCCTGGCCTGACTGCCGCCACCAGGAGCCGTCAAGGCTCTCTTGGTGCCAAAGCTCTTTGGTATTTCCACTCCTGCCTCTTCCCTGAAGAGTGCTCCAAGTTCTGCTGTAGGCTCCTCTCTCCAAAACGATGCTGTAAGCTGCTGAGCTCTGATAGCACAGACAGGCACATGTTCTTCAGACATGTTCCTCTGCCTTTCAGAGGCTACTGCTGCTGGTGGCAACGCTTGTTTTCTCTGCCACGTTGGCAAGAGAGCACTTAGATCTGCCAAAATCTGGAAAATTGCCCCTTCATTTGCTATGATGCTTAGGAGGAAACCATCGGTGTGGAATTACTGCATCCGTAGAGAGGAGGTGCTTGGATTGGACACCGGGAAAGCGGTGAGAGACCCTCAGACCTCAATTCTGGAACGTCTCTGCTGTGAAGGTCGGCTTCCCCCTGCCTGCCCTGCCAAAGCCTGGCTTCAGGCGGAGCAGAGCAGTCCTTGCAGCTGATGGCACTCACATCTTCATGCTGTAGTTGAAAGTAAACCCAACTTCTCCAGGCTTTAGTCGCAGCCAGAAATTGGGGTGGCTCTGTAGAAAATGTGAAGAGGGAAACTGTGCATGACTTTTTTTATTTTAGGAATGTCTCTTTGATTAACTTGTTTTAATGACTAATCTGTGTTGTTGCTTCCAGGTCAGGGGTCATCACATTGCAAAGCTTGATCCTCTCGGCATTAGTTGTGTAAATTTTGATGATGCACCAGTAACTGTTTCTCCAAACGTCGGTGAGAATTACTCTGCAAATTAATTCTAATGTAATTTAACTTTTTTACCCCTCCCCTCTTTTGTTTTTCTCCCTTTCCCCTCTCCCTCTTGGTACCTGTTCTCCTTTCCATTCCTGGCCCATTTCATAGATTCGAGGGCATCATGTAGCACAACTCGACCCACTGGGCATCTTGGATGCAGATCTGGACTCCTCCCTTCCAGCTGATATTATCACATCCACAGACAAACTGGGTGAGGGCTTTGAGAGCAGTTAGTGCTGCATTGCTTGAGCTCCTCTCTCTTTCACAGCTTTGTAGGTAGATTGCAAGCGGGGAAATGTCTTAAGTTTCCTTAGTAATGATCACTCTAAATTTATGGCCGACTGGCCGCCATGGAGCAGTTCTGCCCCCCTCTGGCTGTCACAGCAAATGGGTCTTGTGCCAAAACCCTATTGCTCGGCTCATGTTTCTCCTCCAACTGGTGCCAATTAATTATGTCATTGAACTTGCTCATCCAGGGGTGGAAGCAATTGCATCTTCTGGAAGGACAAAGCAGAGAGGTTTTGTGTTGGTGAGAGCTGGAGGTCTGTTCCCTCAGCTCCTCTTGCTGCTCTTGGAGGCCCCAGGAGCTGAGGGCAATGGGCTGGCTTCCCCTCTGCAGGGCTGAGAAGCGCCTCTTGGTGTGTCCCTGCAACAATGCCCTGCCTTCCTTCTCTCCCAGCTTGCCGCAGCATCTGTAAATCCCGTAATTGCCCCCTTTTTCCAAGACTGAGCTGTAAGTCCCTGCTGGTGATCATAACAAGGAAGCTTTGGGATGCGTTCCCATCTGAGTAGAGAGGGGGAAATCCCAATGCCTTTGAGTGAAAGATGCATGAGTGTTGCACAGAAGCGTGTGTGGTGCCTAGGACTTGAAATCCTAATCTGAAAGTGCTTAAACTCAGCACCTCTCAACGTGCTTTAGATTTGATCTCCATAGTACGCTGCCATTCTAGCTAGAATGAGGTTGCAGTGCTGAGCTCTTTCACCTTGCTGGTGCTTTCCAAGGGTTGTTACCCTGGCACTACAAGCGCTCAAGAGGCATGCTTCTAACTTAGAGTAGAGCAGCAGTAATGATTACTAACCTTGCACAACTGAAACAGCTGATCAGAGCGTATGGTGCATGTAAATGATCTTGATTCCTTGTTCAGCTGCCAGCACAGGGACACCAGCCCTGGACCTGCTGGACCTTCATAGAGGATTACATGTACTGGGAGTGGCAGGGAAGGATTAGGGGTTTTGATTGTCCCCACTCACAGGATGATGGAGAAGCTGCTTCCTCCCACGGTCTGGACTTCTGATGTGCTTGTCCGGAGGACCAAGCCCTGGCTGTGCCTTGGGAGCTGGCTAGCTTTGGGTTGGAGCAAGCCCTGTGCCTGGGAGGTTTTGATGGGAAGAGGTGGGGAGATGATGGCCATGAACCCAGTCACAGGAGAGGACACAAGCGCTCGGAGTCCACACTGCAAGGGGACCAGGGAGACTTTTTTAGGTGACTTTGAAGCCACTCCCAGAGGCTGGGGAGAGGAAGGGGTGAGGAAAGCCTTCTCTAGCTCAGGACTTTTGGCCTGTGCTGTGGGTGCTCTGGTCCTTCTGAAGCAGAGCAGCAGAGGAGAGCGCTGAAGCTGTATGCCTGGTGAATGTGTTGCCTGTTTGGGAGGAGAGCAGGAGCTACATGAAAGCCAGAGCTGGACAGCTGCAAGTGGTTGCAGTGACTGCTCTCCCTCACAAGAAAAGGGAGCTGGGTGTGGGGAGCAGAGTTACGGTGCTGCTCAGTAATTCATAGATGCACGGTGTGGTCTGGGTTGGAAGGGACCTTCTGAGGTCACCTAGTCCAACCCCCCTGCCATGGGCAGGGACATCTTTCACTATATCAGGTTGCTCAAAGCCTCTTCCAACCTGACCTTGAACACTTCCAGGCATGGGGCATCCACAGCGTCTCTGGGCATCCCATACCAGTGTCTCATAACCCTCAGTGTAAAAAACCATTTCTTCCCTGTGTTCAACCTAAACCTACCCTCTTCCAGTTTAAAACCATTGCCTCTTCTCCTGTCACTACAGGCCCTGGGAAAGTCTCTTTCCATCTTTCTCATAAGCCCCCTTTGTATACCAAAAGACAGCAGTTAAGGTCTCCCCGGAGCCTTCTCTTCTCCAGGCAGAACACCCCCAACTCTCTCAGCCTTTCTGCACAGGAGAGGTGTTCCAGCCCTGGGATCATTTTCGTGGCCTCCCCTGGACCCGCTCCAACAGGTCCGTGTCTTTCTTGCGCTGGGGACCCCAGAGCTGGATGCATGGCTTCAGGCGGGGTCTCAGGAGAGTGAAGGAGAGTGGGAGAATCCCTTCTCTTGACCTCCTGGCCATGCTTCTTTTGATGCAGCCCAGGATACAGTTGGCTTTCCGGGCTGCAAGTGCACATTGCCGGCTCATGTTCAGTTTGTCACCCACCAGCATCTCCAAGTCTTTCTGTGCAGGGCTGCTCTTCATCCATCCATCCATGCCCCAGTCTGTGCTGGGAATGGGGATTGCCCCAATCCTTGCACTTAGCCTTGTTGAACTTCATGAACTTCACACGGGCCCACTCGTCCAGCCTGCCCAGGTCCCTCTGGATGGCATCTCTTTGCTCCAGTGTATCAACTGCACCACTCAGCTTGGTGTCACCTGCAGCTTGGCTGAGGGTTTCTTCGAACCCACTATCTATGCCATCAATGAAGATATTAACCTGTATTGGTCCCAGTATGGACCCTTGAGGGACACTGCTCCTTACTGGTTTCCACTTGGACATTGAACTCATGGGGCTGCTTCAATGAGGAAGGTCAGTTCAGAGGGCTTTTCTTCTGCTTTGACTGTGTGCTCCAGCAGAGTCCTTGCTTCAGAGGAAGAAGAGCCCAAAAACCCAAAGTGATCCAAGAGCAGATCCTCCTTTAGAGCCCTAACTGCGGAGCTGGGCTGACAGTATCATCACAGCTGTAACAGAATCTGTGTAAAGCAGTATAAGCTCCATTTTTTTCTGCTCCCCCAGGGTGAGCGGTCACGAGCCCAGCAGCGTGACCCAGCCTGGCTTGCTGTGGTGGAAAGTGTTCAGGCATGGCTAGTCTGTAGGCATCAGCTGGAATTGAATCTTAGCCCACGATCTCTGTGTCTGAGCCAGGTGTTAAGTTTAATTTCTGTTTCTTTGTGGCTTTCATACAAAGCTAACTGTCATTGTGGTTCCTCGTGTTGATTTAATTACCAGGAATCCATGAATTTGTAGGAAATAAGTCCTGGGAACAAGCTATGCTGGTATCAGCCGCTAGCTCACGCTGAAGTTGTGTCCCATGGTAGGACCCCATACTCAAATGGCTGTGTCTAATGTAAGGAGGCTTTATTATCTTGCTGTAAGTATTATTTATACTGAATCAACTTTCCCCAGTATCCTTATCCTAGAAAACCTCATCTGGTCAATATTAAAATACAACTTGGGGAACATAGCTTGCAAACAATGCTCAGCAAGAGGGGAGGAGAGCAGTGCTGGTGCTGAGCATGGGCAGAGCTCTGGCCAAGCCTAAGATCGGGTGTCGCCTGCTTGTGGCAGAGAAAGCCAATTTCTAAGCAGATCCTGCTGGCTTTTTTTGCTTTGAAAGAGTATTTCTTAATACTTGACAGAGCAGTTAATAACAGGAGTGGTTTTGAAACTTGGAAACAATCTTGTTTCCTCTTTCTGAGCAGTGAAATCCTTAAAGGTCAGCTTTTGTGGTGTGAGCTCTGCTGCCAACAGCTTAAACCATGGCTGGGCAGTGCTGTAATTCAAAGGAGTTGCATGGTTAATCTCGGAAATTTATCTTTCTTCTCAATTGCCTTTTGTTTAGCAACTGGTTTGTGTCTGGTTTGGAAGCTCTCTTGGATTAACCAGTGTGAACTTTGGAGAGAATGTGAGGGGGAGAAAGCCTGCCTGGGGGTACTCGGTCTGATGAGTGGTGGGGCTGGAGCCACGAAATTCTTTCTCTTGTCTTTTTAAAAAACAAAATAATCTCATCCTGGTCTTCTACTGCAGCTGATCTGGCATGGTAAGTGATGTAAAACAAGGACAAGGTGACTGCAGAAACTTGATGTGACCTGTCCAAGGAGATAATAACTTAGCATGCTGAAATCTTGGTGGTGCGTGGAAGGCGGTGTGTGTCTGGGCATCCATCCCTGTCTGTCTGTCTTTCCATGGAAAGCAGCTGCTCCTGCCTCTTGCCCAGGGGAACTGATGGAAATCGTCCTCCAGCTCGGGAAGAGCCAGGCAAGCCCTGTGGAGGGATGGGCTGGGAGGGCTGCCACCTCCCCTTTCCCCAGTTTGAGACCTTGCTAACTGAACATCTCACCTAAATGTATGATTTTTCCCCGCTGACCAAAAGAAGTGTCTTTCTTGTAACCCAGGTGAGATTGAGGCACTCAGGTCACCTAACCTAGCTGGGAAGTGCAGCTCTGGTGATGCACACTGCCCGGTGCGCCGGCAGCCCTGCCTGCATCCGGCATGGCATCCTGGTGCTCCCACCTGTGCCGAGCATGCTCGGGAAATGACAGCATTGTGCGTGCCTGCTTCAGCGTTGGTCTTCTTCATTAATGGCCTGCTCATTAACAACCCGATCCCACTCCTGCCTGTGTGTAGGCAGCAGTGGTGCCTCCTTGGGGGTGATGTTGAAATCCTCCCGGTAGTGACGAGCAGAGCAAAACCCTCTGGGAGCAGTTGATGGTGGGAGGCAGCTCCCTGCTCTGCAGAGGATAACACTCCCCTCGATGCAGCTTGACGGGAAGATGCCTTTTGGTCATAGCAGGTGAAGATGCCATGCCAGGCAGTCTCCCTCTCCTATCAGGGGTGTGCATATGAGAGGAGATCTCAAACCATGCAGCTCAACTGCTCCCCAGCGTCTGATGCCCCCCGTTCCCCTCCCTGCTCCTCTCGCCAGACTTTACACCGGGATTTCTTTTCCGCCTAGTGCGTAGTCATCCTCCATCCCAACCCTTTTGCCTCTGATGATTTTTGACTGTATTTTAAATACTGTATTTTTTTGACTTGTGCTTTCCATGACTAGTTTTCATGGTTCAGGTTTTTTTTTTTTACTAACTTTCACTGCGTCTCTCTATCTTCTCCCTTTCTGCACCCCCCTCCCTGCCCCCCCCAGATCTCGCAGTGTTCAAGGAGCGGCTGAGAGTGTTAACAGTAGGAGGTATGCAATTAATGAGCCTTTAACCCTCTGGAGTGCAGGACTCTCTTTGAATAGGTTATTCTGGGCATGAACCAAGCCCGTAAAGCGGTCCCCTCCTGTCTCACACCACTCCTGAGTTTTGTAACATGTTTATTTTTAATTTGTCCCGCTAAAAGTCTTGATGTAGGTGCTTGGTTAATGATGCTTCACCTGTAGAGATCCCCAATTTAGAGCCTTGCTGGCCTTTTCCATACTGTGTGTTTGCATGCCTAGCTTGCTAGAGTACAGGTTTTGTTGTGAACATTAATTTTATGAGGCCTCAATCTCCCCGATTAGTTCAAGTCTCCTAAAAATCCAAGCTGTCTTCTCCTGACTCTGCCCTAGTTTTGTCATGGTGAAAATTTGTCAGCTCATCCCTAGCCTTCTCCCTCCATCTGATGGTATTGCTGCCTATAAATACTGAGCATTGTCAAAAAAGCTGGCAGGCTGCAGCAAAGCAGAAGCAGAGATGCTTAGAGCCCTGAAAACTCCTTGTAAAATCCAATACCCCCTCAAAGTGTGCCTGGGTCTTCAAACTGGTGTGGCAGAGCGAGCCGAAGCCCTGTGCCACGAGGCTGGCAGCTGCAGCAAATTACTGAGGCTTCCCTGAAACCTCCAGCCAGCAGCTTAACTGGGATGCTACATGCTAATGCTGCCTCTCTCCAGGACTTATCTTTGGATAGAAACCACAGAGAAGTCCTGGAGACACAGGGCCAAACCCTCAGCTTCTGCCAGGAGAGAGAGCTTCAGTGCTCCCAGGCACAGCTCAGGAGCTCAGGGAGTCTGGCTTAATTCCTTCCTGGGGGACCAGCAGCATCCAGGAGGGTGATGTGGGCAGAGGAGGAGGTGGATGGCAGTGGCAACCAGGAAAACCTCTGTTCCAGGCTTGCTGTGGGTGTTCCCAGCCTCTGGCAAGCACCGTCCTCGAGGCTGCACGAGCCATGCCAGCCCCATCTTCAGCTCATCCTCTATTCCTGACCAGAGCATGGGGGATAGACTCTTTTAAGATTAAGTTCAAGGAGGGCCAGCTCTGGAGGGGCCAATTTTTGGCCCAGAGGAAGGTGGATTACACTGCAGAGCAGCATTTAGGGGGTGGCATCCCCTGTACTCTCCCTAAAATGAGACCCCAGCTGGAGTGTTGGGCTGGTTTGGAGGGAGCTCGGAGGAGTGGTGGTAACTCTGCCTCCTCTGTGGCTCCTGCCCTAGGTTAGAAAACACCTTGAAACCTGGCTCTGTTGGGAGTTTGGGAGGGACAAACAAGGGCCCAAGGGAGGTGTTAGGGCTCTGGGCTGGCAGCAGGCAGCTCCGCTCATCTGCCCTCCTTCCAGCCAAGCTCCTGCTTCAAAAGGGTGTTGGGACTCCCCTGTCCCCTTCCTGGCTCTGCTTCTGCCTTGCTGCATCAGTTCAGCGAGTTCATTGTGCCTCCTCCTCCGTGCCTCAGTTTCCCCAAAGAAAACCATGAGCTTCTGTGGGTGCTGAGGCACCTCTGATGGCTTTGGGGTACCATGGGGCTGCTGCGGGCCATGGCAGGGACCTGCCGATGCTGTAACAGCAGCAGGCGGTGCCGGGGCTCACCTGCAGCTCTAAAATCCGATGTTCGGCTCTGAGCCCTGCTCGACACCTTCTCCAGGCACAGCCCAGCTCCCCACAGCCCCTTGTGCTGTTCATGGGAGCCACCTACAAACCACGAGGTGCCAGCACCAAAAAGGAGGGGGTTTGCTTAGCAGAGCTAGGCTAAACCCCTAATTAAAAGGCTGTTAATTGGGGCGAGGGGGCATCTGGGCAGCAAAACCCCTGAGGGGCCAGCTGGCTGCCCCAGTCCCGGGCTGAGCTATTCAGGAGAGTCCGTCGCAGAGCCCTGATGCCATTTTCTCTCTCGCTTCTCTTTCTCTCCCTCTTTGGGGTTTGTCTGTTTTAACTGTTTTCCTTCTCCACGTTGACTCTTCATTTTTAATTCCCACCGTGTGGTGACACCTCCGTTGTGCTCGGTGACTCCTCAATTCCTGTTTCTTTTCTCTGCCCTCTGTTATAATTTGTGGTGTATTTTTTGTGTTCTTGGGGCTACAAACTTCCTGACTCTCACTCTGGATTTTAATGGCCGATTTACATGCATATATATATTGCTTTGTGTTTTGTTTCCTGCATTACCTTTCATAATAACCTTGTTGTTCTGTGCTTAATGTCTTTTTGTTTAATTACGGCTTGGTTTTTATCCGTATAAACCTCCTTCATGCTTATTTTTGGTTTTATGCTGCTTTTTTTTGTCCCTTCCCCACCTCTCCCAAATGCACCCGGTCCCTGCGTGACGGTGTCTCCCCCACCCCTCTTCCTTCCTTCTCTCTCTTGCTTTTGCTTGTCCCACCCATGAAAAATCCTGCAGGCTTTTATGGGCTGGACGAATCTGACCTCGACAAGGTCTTCCACTTGCCCACAACCACTTTCATCGGTGGAAATGAATCGGCTCTTCCGCTCCGGGAAATCATCCGTCGCCTGGAGGTGAGGAGGGTGGGGAGTGCTGTGTGAGACCTGTTTGCAGCACAGGGCAGGGGCAGAGCAGTTGCTTTTTGAATGTCCTGGGCCCTGCTGCTGCTCGCAGCCTAGGCCAACCTGCAGATTTTAAGCTTTTTGGGTTGGGAGCTGCTCCTCGGTCCTTGCCCCACTCATAGAAGCTGCCCCATGTTACCTGCTCATGTTTGATCACCTCCAGCTTCATGCTGCGTTGGGGCAATGTGTTTGGTCTACCCAAGGTGGAGCAAACCCCAGGAAACTAAATATTGCACTTTTGGAAACCTATCCAGCTATGTTTTCCAGTTTAAAGCAGCAAATGGCTCTGGGAGAGCACAGGAGCGGGCTGGAGGCAGGCGATACACCCTCTGTGCACTGCAGTAGTGCTGCTGCCCTGTGTGGAGGGTCTTGGTGCAGGAGCAGCTCCAACCTGGGGCTGTGGCTTCCAGCTCTTGCAGCCGGTTCTGCTTTCCTGCCAAATTTCATACCCTGCTCTGCCTGGTCTGAGAGCGCAGATGGCTCCCAGGCAAGCTGCAGGCTTGCTCAGATGGTCTCTGCTGAGACAGGTTGACCTTGGGAGAAGCAAAGCTGCGCTGACATCTGAGATAAGATGCAAGAACAGGCTCCTTATGTGTTGGGGGAGGTTGTCCCTGCCATATGAAGTGGGGTTGTGGACCTGGTCACAGCTGATGCCACCAAGAGGGAAAATCTTGCCTCCGAGGTGGATGTAAAGAACTCGAGGGTCTGATCCTGGGCTCCTTAGGGAAAGGGAATTAAACATTTTGATGCTGGGTCATGTGCAGCGTCCAAGCTGCCCTGCAGCATCCCTGGACGTCCCCTGTGGCATCCGCTTTCCCAGGAAGACAGGTCAAGCCAAGCTCCCAAAATGGGGCTGGTGTGATGCTGGCTGCTGGGCACTGCTCACGGGTCCCCCCCCAGGCTGCCATCGCAGGCAGTGCTTGCCCGTGTTCAGGCAGTGTGGTGTGGCTGCCAGGCAGGAGGGTTTGTGTCTCTGCTGGTGCAGGAGGGCTCTTTGTCTTGCTGAAAGGTTAAAGAGTGGAATGAAAGAGTCCCTGGCCTTGTGGTCTGATACGATGCCACATGTGCCTTTCTTTTGCGGGGGGTGAGGAGGTTCTAAAGCCCTGGCTGTTGTCTCACAGCCCTTCTTCTCCCGTCGGGGCAGATGGCATACTGCCAGCACATCGGTGTGGAGTTCATGTTTATCAACGACCTGGAGCAGTGCCAGTGGATCCGGCAGAAGTTTGAGACCCCGGGCATCATGCAGTTCACCAATGAAGAGAAACGCACGCTGCTGGCCAGGCTGGTCCGCTCTACCAGGTACCCCAGGGGGCTGTTTACCTTCTCCTTATCTTCCCTTGCTGTCCAGGGTGGTTTGCTCCCAGCCGGAGTGACACGGTCACCACCTGAGTCACATCTTTGTCATCTGTCACAGTCCACTTAATCATCAGGGTGACGCCAGTGAGCTGCCAGGCTGGCAGGCTCAGGTGCTGGCAAGGAGCCCAAAAACGTGGATGATCCTGAAAGAAAAGGTCTAAAAATAAGGTTTAAGTGCAGCACAGTGATGGGGTAGGGGAGCGGCCAGCTGGGCTCTGCGGGAGGGGACAGGGGTGACCAGGAAAGCTGTCAGGCTGCTGTGTGATGCCTACTTACGCATCACTTGGTGCTGTGGCTCCCTTGCTGCGGTCTCCATCCTTTCTGTGGTTTCTGCCCTCAGCTGTAGCCCTGGCACTGATCCCTCTCTCCCTTTGCCTTCCAGGTTTGAGGAGTTCCTCCATCGGAAGTGGTCTTCGGAGAAGCGTTTTGGTCTGGAGGGCTGTGAAGTGCTGATCCCAGCCTTAAAGACCATCATTGATAAGTCGAGTGAGAAGGGAGTGGATTATGTTATCATGGGGATGCCTCACAGGTAACCCTGCCTCTCTCCACGGCAGTGCTTGGGGTGTGGAAGAGGGATGCTGCTGGGGTTTGGTACTAGAGGGCACACTGCTTTCTGCCATCACCTAACTGGTCTTGGCTGGTGGTGAATCTTAGACGGAGAGCTTGGGCCTTGGCTGCTCTCCACTCATTGCGGTGTTCTGAGCTTCAGTTCGTCTGTAAATTCATCTGGAGAGGGGTGGTGGCTCAGGTGGCAGAACTGGAATCCCAGAGCAGGATTTGGCCTGCCCGCTCTGGGGCAGCTGTCAGGATGCAGTGACGGCCAGTCCATCCTCACGCTGAGGTCTCCAGTCTCCTTCTCGGGACACCCCTCCCCAGGTGATCCTACAGCCGTCGCAGGAGGTCTGGGGTTGTTGCACCGCCTCTGCATGATGGGGGCAGAATAGCAGGTCACCGTCAGTACTCGATGCCAGGTTGGCACTGCTGGTTGCCAACAACAGTCTTGCTTTTGCAGGGGACGCCTGAATGTTCTTGCCAATGTGATCAGGAAAGAGCTGGAGCAGATCTTCTGCCAGTTTGACTCCAAGCTGGAGGCTGCTGATGAGGCGAGTCTCCTCCTCTGCCCGTAGCAGGTTGCTGTTGCCTGTCCCCATGCAGTCCCTGAAGGCTGTGGCCATGCAGCGTGAGCTGGATTGTGCCACCGCGTGTGGTGTCATTCTGTGGTGTTGGCGTTGCAAGGATTTCCACGTCGCATGCACACCCATGCAACTGAAGCCTTCATGTTGGTGCCAGTGTTGGTCTGTCCTTGCCTGTCCTGGGGGTGATGTGTGCCCTGGCCGTTGCCAGTGTCTCCAGTGCAGGCTGGGCGGTCAGCGGCTCTCCATGGGTGTAAAGCAGCCTTGGGGTGAATGATGAGGTGAGAGGAAGGTGGCCAGGAGCAGAGGTTGGCTTGTACCCTTGCAGCAGCCCCTGGTACCCATATGGGGCCCTAAAGCAGCTCCAACAGCCCCGAGGCTCAAATCACTTGTGCCACAGGCTCTGTCACTGCGACACACTCATGCTTCAAAGCTTCCAGCATTATAAGATGGGGTGATTTGGCTTTTGGAGCGCTAGGGTGGGCTGGCTTTATTCTGCCACACCCTTCAGGTGGGGTTTCGAGGTGAGCAAGCAGCAGCCTGGGTCGTTGAGGTGCCCCAACTGGGAGCTGCAGCATGTCGCAAGGGGTGCCAGGGATGGCTGTACTGCTGCAGTGCAGCTTGGGTGAGCATTACCTGTTTTCCAGTGTCTTCCCCAAACCCATCACACTTGCTTCTTCCCCTGCACCAAGAACATTACCTAGATGGGCTTGATGCATGTTTGAGGCTTGTTGGCGGTTTGGCACCTGGAACCAGCTGCTTTGGCTTTGCTGGCTGCCAGGTCAGCTCCTAAAGCAAGTGCCTGCTGCTTTCTGCCAGTCCCTCCAGAAAATGCCCCCTTTTCCAGCCCTTGGGGTCAGCGCCGCCCTGCCTCAAGTCTCCTTCTGTGCCCCAAAAGCCGCTCATATTCCTGGTGATGACTCTCCTCTCCCCTCCGTCAGGGCTCCGGTGATGTGAAGTACCACCTGGGAATGTACCACCGGCGGATTAACCGTGTCACTGACAGGAACATCACCCTTTCTTTGGTGGCAAATCCTTCTCACTTGGAGGCAGCTGATCCCGTTGTTCAAGGCAAGACTAAAGCAGAGCAGTTTTACTGCGGGGACACAGAAGGGAAGAAGGTGAGTGGTGCTGAGATGCCCACAGTGAAGAGGCCTGGGCTGGACAGGGTTTGGGGGAAGGCAGGCTGGTGGGAAAGCGAAGAAACCCAGCTGGCTTTTGTTTGCCATGCCCCTTCCCCTCCTGTCACCCTGCTCTTACCCTGACTTTGCTCCCCCGACTTTGCTCCCCCACCCTTCCCCACTGTCTTTGGGGATAACTTCAGTATGGGCTTGCCCACCCCGGGCTCCCATTGCGGCTTCCTCCATCTCTGAATGACCGGCTGTGGGGAGCAGCAGGTGCCCAAACCCCTGGTTGGAAATCAGGGAAATGAAGGATGCTCCGGAAAGTGAACCCGAGCATCACAGCTCAGGGGGCTCAGCAGTAGGAGCCTCAAGCTGAAGGATCTCAGCGTGACCAGGGATAACCATTCCTGGGGCTGGGAAAGCTGGAGCTGGCAGCAGGAGGCAGCTCTCCTCACCCAGGTGGGAGAGCAGGTGGGGAACGGACTGCGGGGGGGGTTTTATTTGCAGTCTGATTCATCGCAGACCTGTCTCCAACACCAAGTGGAAGGGTGAGATCAAAAGTGCTTCCCTTCCTCCTACGCCCCAAGGGCTGGATATAAATAGACAAACTCTGTCCTCGTCTGACAGGCGGCATCCTCAGCCAGCCCCTGGGTAGGATAGCAAAATAACATCACCAAAGCTGGAGCGAGCTCCCGGCCTGGCTCCTGCCTAAAGGTGGTCTGGGGTGGAAGCATGGGGGAAAGGGGTATTTTTTTTGTCTTCCCTCAGTTAGAAAAAGGCTTTGCTTTGAGATAGATGCATTTGGGAATGGGACTTGCCTCCCAGCTGCTGTGTGCCAGCATCCCGCTGCGCTATCGAGGTGCTGTGAATGTGCCGCCCTTGCCTGGGGAGAGAACTGCTGGCCACAGCCTTCTCCCTGGTGGTTGCACAAACTGTGACCGGCTCTGCTCCGATCCCCTGAGAAAGCATCGGATACGCTGATGAGCTGCTCTGCGTCTTTGCTGGGACACTGAAGGCTCATGGGGATGAGACTTGGGCCCTTTCCTGGTGGCTGCCCCTGCCTGCCATCCCTGCAGAGCCCCTGCTGACCACTGTGGCTTCACATCTCCCAGGTGATGTCCATCCTCCTGCATGGAGACGCTGCTTTTGCAGGGCAGGGCATCGTGTACGAGACGTTCCACTTGAGCGACCTGCCATCCTACACCACCCATGGCACCGTCCACGTTGTGGTGAACAACCAGGTGAGGAGCAAATTCCCTGTGTCCATGGGGGTCCTTTGCAGACCAGCCTCTGCAGGCTCAGGTCTGGATGGTAGCTGGCAGCAGGCAGTAGCTGTTTCCCAGCCAATGTTCTTGGCATGAGCCATAATCCTGGGGTTAGCGGGGGGTACTTTATGCCCAGCTGCTCAACGGTAGCAGCTTTTGAGTCCAGCCTGGCACAGAGGTGGTGCAACCTGATGCTTGGTGTGTGAGATCATGCAGGGCTGCTCCATTCTGCCCCTGCATAAACCAGAGGCATTTCACTGGGACCAGCCCATCCCTGAGGGTGCAGCGAGATGATGGCTCAAGCGCAGGGACCGGGATGAGCTGCAGTGCCTGGGGCAGAGGAGACAAGCAGGTTGTGCTATGACTGAGCAGTGCAGCCGTGGGGGAACACCCAGCTCAGCTGCAGCAGCTGAGCTGCTCTTGAAGCTGCGTGTACTGCTTTCCAAATCCTTACTACTGTGCTGGTCCTGTTCCGTCTCACCTGCTACAGATTGGCTTCACAACAGACCCCCGGATGGCCCGCTCCTCCCCTTACCCGACCGATGTTGCCCGTGTGGTGAACGCACCCATTTTCCACGTCAATGCGGATGACCCGGAGGCTGTTGTCTATGTGTGCAATGTGGCAGCAGAGTGGCGAAGCACCTTCCATAAGGATGTGGTGGTGGATTTGGTAAGACACGTGGCATGAGGCTTTATCCTAAAGCTGTGGCTCTGCTGTGGATGCTCACTGATACCTCTCGGGGTGTATTTTCTGAAAGCTGAGGTTTCTCTTCAGGGCTTGTCTGGCCCTTTTGACATGAGGGGAGGGAGGAGGTGGTGTAAAGCAAGGCAACGAGGCTGTAATAGCAATTGGAGAGGTGACACTGTCTCTGTATGGAGCCTGCCCTCGCTGCCGGCATTGGGGAGGGCATGCTTGGGTCTCTCCTGGGCTGTTTTGGAACCTTCCTAGCACAGAGACCCAGGTACCTCCTACTGCTTTTGGAGCTGTGAGTTGCAAGCAGCTGCTTTCAAAGGCTCTTTCCCTTCCCAACAGGTTTGTTACAGGCGCAATGGTCACAACGAGATGGACGAACCCATGTTCACGCAACCCCTGATGTACAAACAGATCCGGAAACAGAAGCCGGTGCTGCAGAAATATGCAGAGCTGCTGATTTCCCAGGGGGTAGTAAATCAGCTGGAGTATGAGGTACTGTCCCTTGGGGCCTGGGAGGAAAACTGTGGGCAGCATCTCTGGGAAAAACTACTTGTTCAGTTCAGACCTGGGTGTGAATTATGTGACGGGGCCCATTTCTGCTTGTGCTTGTCACCTAAAGGTGGCAGAGCTATGCTAGGGTTGGGCGAGTGCTGCAGACCTGGCAGTGACTGGGTTAGGAGCTGAGGCTCATCCTTGGACTGTGCCAGCTCTGAACAGCACAGGAACATCTAGTTCAAGGATTGCCCCATGATCAGTGCAGCACAGGCCATACGGCACTGGGCCACTGCGGCACGTCAGGGACCCATGGGAGAATTGGGCTCTGCAGCATTCAGGCTCGCTGTGGCCTGGGGGTATCTGGGGCAGGTCCCCTGCCCCAGCTCTGCTGCCCTGGCAGCAAGCGTGGCAGCAGCTCTGCCAGCTCTTCCTTGCCCTGGTACCACTTTGCAGCATCTCTAGGGTTGAATGTGAGTTGTTGAACAGCAGCAGAGCTGTCCCTTGTGGGAGAGGGGCCTCCAGCAGCAGCTCTGCTCTTTAAGGCTGAGCTGTGTGGCCCTGGGGCTCCACTGCTGTGGGGACAAGCTCTGTGCCCTCTGGCACCCTTGCAAGTTTGTGCCGAGGCCCCCAGGCTTGGCACCCTTGTTTGGAGACTCCTTGCTAATGCTTTTCCTCCTCCTGGTTCTGCCTTTCAGGAGGAAATTGCCAAGTACGATAAGATCTGCGAGGAGGCCCATGCGAGATCTAAGGATGAAAAGATCTTGCACATCAAGCACTGGCTGGACTCACCCTGGCCTGGTGAGTCGCTAGCGATGTTTTGGAGGTCCCTAGCAAAGAGCCTGGCTTCTCTAGAGCTGTAGTGGCTATTTTCCAGTAAATCAGCCTGGTGGGGAGGTGGGGTGGTGCTCTCTGCTCCTGGCATCCCCACCCTTGCTTGAGGGTGTCTGTGACCTGAGCTCTTCACACGGAGCTGGGCATTGCTCCCACAACATGGTGGACTGCTCCTCCTCCTCCAGGTTTCTTCACTCTGGACGGCCAACCCCGGAGCATGACCTGCCCTTCCACCGGTCTGAATGAAGAGGACTTGATGCATATTGGCCAAGTGGCCAGCTCGGTGCCAGTGGAGGATTTCACTATCCATGGAGGTAGGAGCTTGTGGAAGCTATGCAGACTGGGTGTTTGTTCTAGAGAAGATGTGGGATAGAGCTGGAATGTGGCCTGGAAGGAAGGGACCTGCTACAGTGCTTTGATATGTGCAGCCAGGAGGTCGAGAGAAGGGATTCTCCCCCTCTCCTCCGCTCTCCTGACTGAGACCCTGCCTGAAGCCCTGCATCCAACTCTGGGGTCCCCAGCGCAAGAAAGACACGGACCTGTTGGAGCGGGTCCAGGGGAGGCCACGAAAATGATCCCAGGGCTGGAACACGTCCCCTGTGCAGAAAGGCTGAGAGTTGAGGGTGTTCTGCCTGGAGAAGAGAAGGCTCTGGGGAGACCTTAACTGCGGCCTTTCAGTGTGTGAAGGGGACTTCTGAGAAAGGCGCAGAGATACTTTTTACCAGGGCCTGTAGTGACAGGAGAAGGGGTGAGGGTTTTAAACGGAAAGAGGGTAGGTTTAGATTGGACATAAGGAAGAAATGGTTTACACAGAGGGGGGTGAGACACTGGAGCAGGTTGTCCTGAGAAGCTGTGGATGCCCCATCATGAGAAGTGTTCAAAGTCAGGCTGGAGGGGGCTTTGAGCAACCTGGTCCAGTGGAAGATGTCCCTGCTGATGGCGGGGGGGGGGAGTGGTGGGACTAGGTGACCTCTGAAGGTCCCTTGCAACCCAAACTCTCCTTTGAGTCTATGAGAATTACTTCATGAGGGAGCTGTGGTTAAGGGAAGTGAACCAAGGAGTAGCTTTTCATTGGAGCTGATCCTTCCCTGCAGTCCTGATTCCTCGTTCCTGGTTCATCCCTGGGGCAGAGGTGGATCTGTTCCTCTGCCCCTGGGCATTTGCAGTCTGTCAGTTCGTGGGCAGGTTGTGGGACAAACACGGTGTCGCCAGAGCTCCCTCCCACGTCGACTACAAACCGGCTTCTGTCCTGGCAGGTTTGAGCCGTATTCTGAAAACCCGCGGGGAGATGGTGAAGAACCGGACGGTGGACTGGGCCCTGGCAGAGTACATGGCGTTTGGCTCCCTGCTCAAAGAGGGCATCCACATCCGCCTGAGTGGCCAGGATGTTGAGAGGGGGACGTTCAGGTAAAGCTGTGCTTTTGGTGGCTGTAAAGGCAATTCCAGCCTTTCCAGAAGGGATCTGAAGGGTGATGATGGAGTAATGCTTTCCCCTCTTCCAGCCATCGCCACCATGTCCTGCACGATCAGAACGTGGACAAGAGGACCTGTATCCCCATGAACCACCTCTGGCCCAACCAGGCTCCTTACACCGTCTGCAACAGCTCTCTGTCGGAGTATGGCGTCCTTGGTGAGTGAGGAGGTCTGCACCTGCCACCCAGGGGTGAGGCTGTTCTGGGAGGATAACCCGCTCGCTTCTCTCCCATCCCTCAGGATTTGAGCTGGGCTTTGCCATGGCCAGCCCCAACGCCCTGGTGCTTTGGGAAGCCCAGTTCGGGGACTTCCACAACACCGCTCAGTGCATAATCGACCAGTTCATCTGTCCTGGGCAGGCCAAGTGGGTCAGGCAGAACGGCATTGTCCTGCTCCTTCCCCACGGCATGGAGGGCATGGTAAGGACCCCTGAGCTCGTGGGCACCCAAGGGTGCCCATTGCCTGGACTGCACCAGAAGCAAAGCTGAGGGCAGCGGTGGCAGGTAGCACTGCTCATGGTGTGGTGGTGCTGAGCATCGGCTTCTCGCACCAGCCTTGTCCCCCACTCATTCTCCCCACTCCTTGGTCCCTGCAGGGTCCCGAGCACTCCTCCGCCCGCCCAGAGCGATTCTTGCAGATGTGCAACGATGATCCCGACGTCTTCCCCGTGAGTGGCAGCTGTGCTGAGCTCAGCCCGGCCCTCCAGTGTCCTGGATCTGACCCCTACTTTGAAATGGGGAGGGGGGCAATAACACCCGTGTGGGCTCAGCGCAGCACTGCGGTCAGAGCGGGTGTCGCAGAGCCGGTAGCAGGAGGCATGGGACGCCCTGGGCTTGTGCTGCAGCCGGGAGGGTTTGGGGTAAGGGGCTGAACCCGGTGTCCAGGCTGCACCTCCACTGCCGTGGGGCTGCTGCACAACGTGAGGCAGAGGTTGGCGCAAAAGCAGCACGGGTGGGGGTTTCTGGCTGCTCCAAGGTGGGGGACTTAGGCCTGCAGCCTCTCCCAGGCCTCTGTGGGTCCCCATGTGCTCTGGAGGGGGAGAGGAGGAAGGGAGGGAGGGCTGGGTGCCGCTCTTCTCCCCATTGCCGGAGCTGTGAGGCCAAGAGGCACCTTGTGTTTCTTGAAATCCCCTCGACTGTGCTTGCTGAGGCAGAAACTGGACGACTTCGATGTGCGCCAGCTCTACGACTGCAACTGGATTGTCGTGAACTGCTCCACTCCGGCCAACTTCTTCCATGTCCTCCGGCGCCAGATCCTCCTGCCCTTCCGCAAACCGGTCAGTGCCGGCAGCTCCGCGCCTGGCTTGGTGCCATGGCAGGGCAGCCCTGTGCCCTTGCTGAGCCTGGGGACGGGACTCGGGCGGGTTTGTTCTTGCATCTCAGCAGCAAACACGGGCAGTTTGCCTCTGCCCGGGCCAAGGACCTCTTGGTGCTCAGGGCTGGCTTGGTACATGATGTGCTGCCGGCTGGCTCGTGCAGGCTGGGGTGGCTGCAACCCCTTCCTGCGCTCCGCGGGGAGGTCAGAGATGCTGGGGCCGGCGGGCATTGGTAAATAACCCGGTCCAGCTGCTTGCCTTCAGCTCCAGCCATGGGGCAGGCAGGTCCCCAGCAGCACCTCAGCCCCTTCCCCAGGGAAATCCGGACCGGGAAAGCCGGTGCTGTCAGAACTGGTGCCCACTCTGGCAGAGCATGGCAGCTGAGTGAGGAGCAAATCTGTTGTGGCTGCTCCTGTGCTCAGGCAGGGGAGGGCAGGCAGGAGGGGCAGGTCAGTCCTCCAGGCTTTGCGTGCAGGGGAGGTATTTCTGGCAAGGCTGACTGCCTTGCTCTGCCTCTTCTCCCCCCCTCCAGCTGATAATCTTCACTCCAAAGTCATTGCTGCGCCACCCCGAAGCCCGCTCCAGCTTTGATGACATGCTGCCAGGTATGAGCAGCACGGAGGTGTCTGTTTCCCCCGTGCTGCTGCTCTGCGGGATGAAGGGTGAAGGGCAGGAGCCAGCCTCCTCGGGTGCCTCCTCGGGTAAAGTCTGCCTGGCAGCAGCCTCCCCATGCCAAAGAGCAGCCGAGTGAGACTGATGCCACCAGCATCGGGGCATCGCAGATAGCCTGTGTTGCGGGGAGCTCTGTGCCAGCATGGCATGCAGCCTGTCTTCCACCCTCCCTGCTCCCCTCCAGCGCGGAGGCCGCATGTTTGTCCCCACTCTGGCTGGGGTGTGCCATCCGCAGCCATCTACCCGGCAAATTAGAGCTACCCTTCATTAGTGCTGAGTCTGGCTCCCTGGAGAGATGTGGCTCCGCTTTCTAGGCTCCTCCATCAGCAGCCACTTCCCACCGCAGTGGCGTGGTTTGGTAGCCCCGAGTCCCACAGAGCCATGATGGTTTGTACTGGGAGCCGGACCTGGTACTGGCTGGTTTGGCTCTGCCTCTTGGGTTTGCCTGCCCAGGCTGGGGTCCCAGGAGGGGCTGGTATGGGATGTGGGTGCAGGCAGCTGCTGGCATGGTGCCCCGGGCTGCTGCGGGTGACAGTGCCATCCTCTCCCTTGGCAGGCACCCACTTCCTTCGCGTCATCCCCGACGGTGGCCCCGCGGCCCAGAGCCCCGAGCAGGTGAAGCGGGTGCTGTTCTGCACTGGCAAGGTCTACTACGACCTGACCCGTGAGCGCAAGGCCCGGCAGATGGAGGCCGACGTGGCCATCACCAGGGTGGAGCAGGTGAGCAGGGTCCAGGCTGCCTCCAAGCCTGTGGGCTG
>VYZV01031949.1:27651-45029 GCA_013401275.1 Pandion haliaetus | reverse complement strand
TGGGGGTTGGTTTTTTTTTTTTTGGGGGGGGGACGGCGGGGGGAGGCTAAGTTTTCTAGGACAGACTTCACTTCTGTGGTGTAAGTCCAAAAATGCATTTGATTTCCTAGGACAGACTTCACTTCTGTGGTGTAAGTCCAAAAATGCATTTGATTTCTTTCCCCCAAGCCCTCAGCAAAGGGATGACATCCCTACCTATCTGCAGATTTCTGCACTCTGATATTTTTCCATTGCTTTTTGTTTCCTTTTGTTATGAATGCAAACTATGAGGCTCAGTAGCATCCCTCACTACTACAAATCTTCATATACCGTCGTCTCCGCCTGACCACTGTGAGCCAGATCAGTCATCTCCATCCTCTGGCTTCTGCGCCCAGCTCCCTGGCCTGAGACCATAAATCCATCAATAACTTCCACCTCAGCTACAACAGAACAGTTTGTTAAGTGCAAGGGGATCAATAAATCAGACCTTAAGACCAGTCCACTAGTATTTCAAGTTAATTACAAAGGGATTATTCTCCTTTAACCCAGTACCTATACGAAATAATATTTTTCAGATGAACCAACTATTCAGTTCCCTCTCCGTGTTACACAGGAGTTTGACTGAACCAATTTTAATCAGAGCTCCAATCAATACGATCCCTCATTGCGGCAGCAGACACTAGCCATTCAGATGCCTGAGAAAAATCCCCTCCGAAATGGACGTACTAGCAATATAAACAAGTATGGGTGCAAAGGGGATTTTCAAATGTTCTTTTACTGTGTTTATGAATCTCACAAAGCTGCTCTGTATCGGGAATGGGGGAGGAGAAAGCATAAAAATATTAATCAGTTACTTATCTTCTGACATGTTCTGGATCAACATCTGGTGCATGTGCAAGTGATGAAGTATGGCATTTGCCACAAAAGCTTATTTAATCTTCTCTTCCCAAATTGTGCACAGAAAATTAGCACTCTTAAAAATCAAGTTTCCAGATCCAAATTTTTTTTCTTTAAAATAAATTGCCAACATTGTATAGGCTCTCTGTTCTATTTTGGAAAATTTTTTTGTCTGAGAAAAGACTGATCTTAAGTAGATTATCTATGGGCTGTTTCCTACCGCTTTTTGTCTCCCCTGCAGTATCTTACTGCCAGGGTTTAGTAGACAAGTATAGTCTAGGTTCAGCTGTTTTATTTCTCCTTCTATCAGTTCAAACTCAGATAGCTCACACATCTGTTTTATTTCTGAAAGCACTGCATAGGAAAAGTGTCCAGCTCATTCTAATCAAGCATAAACTTTCCTATAAATAACTAAGGACCTAATGAAACAATTGTTTGGAGGAAATGAAAGTGTGTTTAGAAACTCAAATTCCTCTATACTATAAGCCTGAGCTGTTCCAGTTTGAATGTCTTCCTGACAGCATGGATCAGTTGCTCTAAGATGCTGTCCCCGGAGTCAGCAAACTGAAACTATAGCAGGAAATCCAGGTATTAACATCATACTATGTGCTAATTATAAACCATCATTTCACATTCTGACAGTATTCACTTCTAACCTCTTCTAACTAAATCACTTATTTGCTTTCTAATCACAGCTTGACAGGAGAGAGTGTCTGACACAAGACAGTGAAGTGATCTTTTAATAAGACAACAGTTCAAAGATTGCAGCTTTTGCGCCTAGTAACGACCTTAGTTTGATTTGCTCTTCCACAAAAAGTTGCAGAGTTTCTGAAAAAAGAGGAAAAGTTTAAATCACTTAAAAAGGCTTCAAGTTCCTGACTTGTGTTCTGGTTTTGGCTTTTTACTTGAAGTTAGATGTTAGCCATCTTAAACTGTTTTGCAAAATTTCTTTCTTATAGCTACAGTCTCTGCAAGCATTATTAGATATTTTCCACCTTCTACCTTTTTATTTTAATATACCCTGGAGTTTTGTCTGGTGATTACTACCAGGTTGGACATCATGTACGCAAACATACAGTTGAAACTGGATGGACATTTGAACTCATTTTGTATGCAAACTTTGTTACTTAGTTGGGGTTTTCTCCTTAAAATCTGCATTTTTGTATCATAGAATACTGAGGTATCCTACCGCATCTCTCAGCTCACTCATGAGGGGATTTTTTTTTAAAGCAGCATCAATTTTTTTTAACTAATTAAACATTAGCCGATAAGAAACTAACAGAGAATCCATGAAAAAGCTTTTGAGTCCACTCTTTAAAAAAAATCTTATCTTTACCATCATTTTTTTTCTTTTTTTTTTACAGCAGCATCTGTAGTTTTTTCCCTGCCCCAACTAGATGAGAAAACGACTGAGGCAACAGTCTCTTCCTTGCAGGCTCACTAACATGAAGGACAGCATGGATTACTGTTACATTTTGAAATGTTTTGAATACCCATTGTGTATCCTGTTTTTCTGGCACTAGACAACTTCAGAGTTGCCAAGACTTGCCATTTATTTTATCTTAATAAAGAATCACTAAGCCAAATCTTGACTCCCGGCAGCTGATAATTTAGGATTACATTTTTAATTTCCAGCTGCTGCCTTTTGTCTATCAGGTTGTTATTTTTCATTATTATTTGCTCTTTTCTTTCCATGACAGCAAATCCTTCACATACGATTACCAATTCAGCAATTTGCCTGTTTGCCGAATAAGATCTTTGCTATTGATTACCACAACAACTAAATCATACACAGAAATATCACTCGTTAAAAAGCCAAGTACTGCTCTACTGTACAAGATGCGCGGAAGACCTGCAGAAAGCCTGGCTAAAATAGACCAAAATGGTTCTTAAGGCTTAAGCAGGTTACATGGAATATGTTAATCACGTAGGTAGGAGAGGCTTTGCAAATAACTGACTTTGCAGTTGAGAAGGCAGTTAGCAGAAGCGGGGAGGCAGGGAAGATACAAACCTGCACATCGTAAGTCCCATTTAGTAAGACAGGCCTCTGGGAATTGATGTCCTGCAGCACCCCTGATAGCACAGTGCGGTTGACTTTCTGGAAGTCTTTGGAGTGGCTGAATTGCACCATGTTGTGGAGAGCCAAAATTTTAGTGTCGAGCTCAGCATCCTGCCTGGTGCGGTTGTGCAGTCCTAGGTGGTACTTGCGGAAGTGTTTGATGAGATCTGTGGGGTCGTTCCCATAGTAACCATATCCACAGATGTTGCATTTGAAGTCCTGAAGCTCTGGAGACAGAGGCGCCGTATCTGGGTTATCATTTACCAACAAATCTGCTTTAGATTTGTTCAGCCTTAAACCCCCATCTGAAGGCACTTGTGGGTTTTTTGAGGCCATGGGGACTGGGCTTGAGCCTTGGCCATCAGTTTGACCACTTTGCACTTGCACTGTTTCATCTGAAGCTTTTGGCGACATCTGATGTTCCTCATTTGTCTCCACTGCATCTCCTGACGGGGTACAGACCACATCTTGGGTGTCATCTGCATCTGATTTTTGAGGAGACTTCAAGGGCTCACAGATTCCCCCAACAGCTGGAGATGAGAAAGCCAGCATATTTCTGTCTGTCACCTCATCATGAGGGAAGGATGGAACATTTCCTCCCTTATTGTGGCTTTCATAATTGAAGCCAGCCTTTTCACTCAGCACTGAGCTTTTCAAGTCCTTTTTAATGCTGGAAGATGGCTCTTGGACATGCGTGCAAAGTTCCTCCTTGTTATTTAACTCTGCCGCATCACCCTGGTCAGTGTTTTCTTGCATCTGCTCTGCGGAAAATTCTTTTTTCCTTCCAGACTCTTCACTTTCAGTACCTGTAGACTCAAGGGTCTGTACCTCACCTTCACTAGCAACGTTTCTTAGAGGGGGGTTCTTTTTCCGGACCATATCTACCACAGAAAAAGAAAGAAAAAAAAAAGAAAAAAAAAAGAAAAAAAGCAAAAAACCCTATAGAATTATTCAAGATATATAACAAGATTATAAACCTGGCACTTTTTAAAGCATTCTGGACTATATGAATACATCAACTTTTCAGAAAATTTTTGTCAAACAGGTTTTCAGACTATGCAGAAACTGGAATTTTACATTTAAAAAAAATGATCACACTGAGACTGAACTTAACTAAAAAGAGATCTTTAAAGCCTACAAAAACACTGCTATCAGAGTGAGTGAATTACAGGTTTCATTATCTTTTCAGAAGATAATGGTCCAGCAGAAGTAATTTTAAAAGAACACTTCTTTTAAAATCGTTTTAAAAGCTAAGGGGAAAAATAAACTTTTGCAATCTAATGTTCATACACTGTACAATTACATACAATGTAGCTTTGCAAAAATACACCTAAAAGACATAATCAGGAGAACTTAAGTTATTAGGAAGGAAAGAGATTTAGGAGAGTAAGTAACTTGAGGTTTCAGAGAAAGTATTTTTCCTAAGCAGGTATCAGTTTCTCTACAGCAAAAGCTCCCCCTCCTACTGCCCATAAACTTCAAACAGGATTATATGGTTATGCTAGAGTCTGGCCCCATAGTCCATTATTCATGTAATTAGTTCTATTTGCCAAACAAAGAGAAACTAACTTTATTAGGAAACCTGTTGTCAATAAAATTTTACAGGCCTGGATCCAGACATTTGACATTGCTGTGTGGCTGAGTCGGGATCTACCCTGAAAACACCTGGAATCCACATGGATCTAAACAGCCAAACCTTCCTCTGCTCAGTCCTCCTTGCAGACATAGCAACTATTGCTAAATTTGCAAGTACACTTTCAAGATCCATTTAAGAAAGCTGAGACAGGACAGCAATAAGGATCAGAGAGAAAGGAGGAGTCTGCCACTGGTAAGTTAGCTGCTAGCTGAACAGGGGAGATGATGGAAGGACAAGTAATCAGACTACGCAGGTACTAAGCCAAATTCCTCATCCGCTGCAGACCTTCACCTTCCCTAGCCTACTTAGAGAAAATATATATACGAAACTTCCCTGCACTCTCCACTGTGTGGTTCTGGATTTGATATTCATCACCAGCTGGTTTGATCCATTTGTGTTCTCATGCTAGCTATGGGCAGAAGACAGATGTGCTACAACTTCTTCTACGCTCTTATCTTTGCCAACACTGTATACAATGATGGATGTTTCTCCTTGCCAAATTGCGTGTGGTCCAGTGGCAGCAGCCTGCAGTACCACACATGAGATGGGAGCTGCAGACTCAAGCCTGAGCCCCTGTTCCCAGGCCAGCCACAGCCGGGCGCCTATGGAGGCACTGGAGGATACATACTGCTCCGCGAAGGGAGGACCACCTGGCAATCTGGGAGCAGCACTGATGTGCTCCAAATGGTGCTGTATCCAGACCTTTAAAAGCTGTGGATGACCTTCTCAAAACAGTACTTTGAGAAGTATGGCTGGGGACAGAGGTTAAAAATAAAAGAACAGGCGTCTGTATATCCTCTTATTTACATCTGCTCCACATGAAAGGGCACTGTATGCTATGTTGATGGAAACAGACAACTTCTTAGGGGAAGTGTTCAACTTGTGTCTTGGGCTGGCTCTGTTGTCTTTGTGGTTGAGCTGATCCACAGACAGCATGGGCTACAGCGAGACCGCTTTCACACAGAATGCCAGCTCGTGTTACAGAAATTTTGACACTCCGTGTGGTCTTAATAGGTTTCTTAAATGCCTACTGCGATTCCTTACTGTAGAAGACACACATGCTTGGGAACCAAGTGTCTTCTCTTTAATGTCAACCACACCTACCAGGATATGTATGCACTGAATTTTACTTTCTTTTTTTTTTCCCCAATAACTTCTGAACCATTAAGTCATTCAGAACTAAGAGAAAAGAAAGATGTCCTGTTGTGGTAAGATAACTATTACAATACAGACTCAGCCTACTAAAACAACATGCGCACGTACATAATTCAAGGCATAAAGACAGTCCTCAGCCTGTTAGCATTACTGCTTCTCTGTGGGACTTCATGAATGCTCTTGGTTAACACACAGTAAAAATATTGTGAGCATCTCTGGTAGGTGTTCAGCTAAGTCTGTATTCTTCTCCTGATTACACATTCCAGACCATTTTTAAAATAACTTCTGTTTAACTGCAATCCATGGCAGAGGACAGAGAAAGGAGTCCTGACTGCACAGTGAAGAAAAATCAGAAATCAAGAAAGTAAACATCATGACTGTTACCTCAGTCAAAATTAAACAAGATTACATGCAATGTTTTAAAATGTTTTTGTTACAGATATTTTTGGCAGATAAGGAAAGTTTAGAGATTTGCTATCTTCATGGCAACTAACAGAAGAGAGTCAGAGAAAAGGACAGGAAAAAAAATCCCTATAAAGCAAAGAAAAGAAAAATCTGGACTGTATACAGGCTAACTAGACAGTACTCCAGATATAGATACTTTGGTTCAAATTTTCCTGACAGATCTGTGACTCTGTGTGTCAATGGAGAGGAAAAAATACCCAAAACAACCGTATCTGCCTAATGGAGCTTTTTCATGCAGTATTCTACACTTGGAGAAAGAAAGGAAAGATAACATTTATTTAAACATAAAAACTTCCTTGAGTTGAATTTAAAAGTATTTTCCCCTCTTTTTTTCTTTTAGCTTTTGAAAAATCATCTGTCATTTATTTGCTTGATATCCACCCAAGGGGACAGTAAGAAAAGACACAGGGTTGTTGGGGGTTTTGTTGCTGAAATTCCACCACTATCATTTTTCAGAGACATATTATGTAAATAAAACTACATTTGCAATACTCCTAAATCGAAGAAACCATCCCCTAGCAAGTCATAAGTTAGATACAGAAAGAATATAGCCACTCTGAAATTATTATCTCTAAGACAAATAACAGATTGCACAATGTTTTATTGTGTGCCAAGAACGTTTTCAGTTAACAATTTCACTTGAAAAAATGGATCACATACTTGTAAAATCATACCCAGCATTGACTTCATAAGGCATGTGGCTTTAGAGTGCTTTTTACAATTATTAATTCTATTAGTCAACTAGCAGGCGGGCTAATGCAACTGTCTTAGAAGATGAACGGAAGACACAGAAGACATTTTGAGAGCTGATCTGTAAATCTGCAAAACAAAACAAAAAAAGGTTTTCCTTCCTAAATTATGCATTCAAAATATGTTTTTTACTTAAAAACATTATTATGCCTATTGTACATTCACATGCATCTATTAGTGGGCACTATACCAATAGTGGCTGCTGTTCTTTACTTCCGTCAAGCATGATAAATCCCATAGCTGCCTTCTCCTCAGACACACATGCTCTTGCACACATATACACACACACAAAGAGAGACAAAAATTATCTCAGAGGTGATGTTCACCAAAAAACAAGTTTAAAAAGTGTTGAAAATGAGCTGGATAAATGCTGTAGAAAATAAAAGTGCCTTAAAAATTCACATATATTAACAGGTATTGTGCATCATAATGGGACTGGCCTAACAGGACAGATAATGGAATACAAATAACTGGTTCATACCCAGCCTGCAGTCAGCAATTGGAAGTTATCATCTGCTATCTGCCTCGTGTCCCACTTGAAACAAATTTAGTGGTGTTACTTTAGTTGTTAGTGGGAAACTTCCCACATCTCAAAAATGCCATCACAATAATAAGCACATTTGTTGGTATTACAAAAGAGGCCAAGTGATGAACAGCCATTGGGACTGAACTACCTTTTCATCACTGGAAATGGTCATCTTCCCAAAATAAAAGAAAAACTAAGCCTGATGTGAATGAAAAGACTTCTCAGCCAGAGGGAACCCTGGATAAGGCCCAGATTGCAGAACTTGTCCTTGGGCTCCGTAATCCAGGTTTCATTATGCTAAAATTACCTTTAAACCATGTGGGGTTTATTTCACCTGATATGCTCACTCTCAGCTCTTTTAAAGTGGAAATAATGCTAATAGCTAACTATAGTTTCCCTCAAAACCAGCCAAGGCTACTCTACACAATTCACACATCTGCAAGATACAGACTTTTCTGTTCAACAATCACTCACATCAGTTTATCCCTGGAAGCAAAAAAGTGGAAATTTCTGCTAAAATCAGTTTGCAATTCAGGATAATGAATTACCAAAGTGACTACTGTACTTCTTCTAAAAAATAAAAAGAAAAAGCAAATTCTGATAATCAATAGTTTCTCATGCCTGGTGAAGATAATGGCTAATTACCTGCTGATCATCAGCTCCCACAATGGGTCATTGTTGTTACTCATTATTTATATTGAACGTGATGACTTGTCATCAAAGCCTATTGCAACAGTATGGTTGTTGCCTTGTGCTTGCGCTGCAGGTTTAGGTCAGATCTTAGTCATATGCTCTTTTTAACAGAATAATACATTTAGAAAGATGTCTGAATTTTGTGAGCTGCCACTGACTGATCTTTGTACAAGTAGATGCACAAGCAGATGAAGAGCAATCTGAGTCAAGGGTCTATGAAGACTGTGATATTATCAGTCAATATGCTGCAGCAACAAAAAGTTAAATGAAAATACACATTTATATTCAACAGGCTCAAGTAGGACCTCTTTGTTAAGGGATAGTAAAATTAATACTTTTACACTCATATATATTACTCACCCACACACAGACATATAATGCACATACGGCGCTTAAACATCAATCATTTTGCCAGAATAATGCAGCAAAAAATCATTAACTCTCAGTGTCTCAGTTTAATATATGTCTAATACTTACCTATCTCACAGGAGTGTTGTGAGGCTTAATTAATTAGTGACTGTAAAGCACTTTGTGATCCTCTAATGAAAGGTGCTACATAGCACAAAGTATTATTAAAATCATTAGGACCACAAAAAAGCCCTGTGGAATTCCAGCCTACACTGTCTGTTGGGGTTGGGAGTGATCTTATTATTAAAAGGAGACCGTCAGACTAATTTTCATAATTTTTTCAAGGTCTTTTCTTCTTCCTTTGCTGTTGTGATAGCACGTTAGTAGCTAGAAATTTAATCTTATCATCTTAATAACATACACTCATGTAGTTTGTTACTGCAGGGCTAGAGAAGAGAGCAGGGCTTTTGGCACTCATCTGGCTTTCCCTTTTAAGAAAAAAAAAAAATTGAGAGACATATTTTGACACCTTCCCACACTCCACCCCACCAGGACAGCTGATCATGTGAGATCGCAGGATACTCACTATAGCCGCATGGGAAAATACTGCTGTGGTTTTAATTTCTCTTTTTTTTTTTCTTTTTCTTTCACAGCAAAAAAAAAAAAAAAACAAGGCACAAAACAAAACCCATCTTATTACACATAAATAGGCTACAAAGACTGTCTGCTGTGCTTTATATAAAAAACCCTGAAGTGTTCAAAGTGTCAGCTTCTATCAAGCACATAAAGTCCTAACCGATCTGAAGCCTCCTCCCCACTCTCCATGTTAACAATCGAGCAGCTGTAAGGCACACGAGCACCAAAGCCAGAAAGCTCCTGTCTTGAGAGAGTGAATTTCTGGGAAACCGTCTCCGTGGCGGGCTCCGTCCCCAGGGAGCCACCCTGCACCCAGCCCTCCGCCGCAGCCCGTCCCGCCGGGCTGGCCCAGACCTGCGCCAAGCACAACCAGAAAGTTAACAAGCTAATCAGGACTGCCCACAGTTCAAAGACCTGTACGTTTTCTAATTTAAGCATTTAAAAAAAAGTAATATCAATCTGTAAATACACTGGAAACTCCAGGTGAAATTGCGGCTTTCACTGAAAATTAGATTACATTAGATGCAAACTACCCCCAGACTCACAGTGGTACAGGGCTGGCTAAAGCTCCCAACTTTCCACCTTCAATCGTGGATACTTGAACAGTGAAACGACAGAAAAGAGACCTGTACAGGTTCACATCCCCACCATCTCCGGCTGGGGGACAGAGCTAGATGCAGTCATACACAGTGCTCCTCTCCCAGCCTTCTTGTGGTTCTCAGAGCAAGCCTGCTGAGAAAGGAGGGGGAAAACAACCCGTTTTGTGTAAGGAACTCAAGAATCAGGCCCTATACCCTGGGAGGGCAGAATAAGCTTAATGACAAGCAAGTCCCTCTTCAACAAGACCACCTCCTCCCTCTTTGGCACCAGTGTCTTCAAATACACATACAAGACAAGGGACGTCATGGCTCTAAACAAGTGGCAAACTAATTTCAAGGGACTTTTTAAGCTATACATGTTTTTCTACAAGCCCTAAAGCTGCATGGCCACTCTTTGCTGCCTGAGATTGCTTAGAGTAGGACATGCCTCCTCATATCACTAAAATTTGGCAGGATCAGACATTGTATTTGGTCAAAATGTATCTGCTTGATATTCTACGCACTGCATGCTCCACTGAAATTATGATAGCTTCATCAGTCTAGAAAATGGAAGGAGAAAATCATGCCTTATACGTCATACTAGTAGAGCATACTATATAGCAAAACACTGTGGTTTTTCACCTCCGCTCTTCCTCTTCTGCATTTTCAGACTCTTCAGTTTGGTCCCTGATTACCAATTTGCCAAGAGGTTTTTGCAAATTTTTTTCCACAAAGTTTACAACAAAGAGACAAGTGAAAATAAGCTGCAGTCTGTTCAAGCTTGCTCCTTCCCATTTACATTTACTTTCCCAACATTGATCATTCTCAAATCTCTAAAGGTGCACTTTTGGACATCTTAAATCCTGTTCAGCTACAAAGCCTCATCACCTTCAAACAACTCTCATCAAATAAATTTCTTATTAATTCACATCAAATTAATTCAAAGCGATCTTTTCTATTACCATATGCTTCAGAGAACAGCACAGCACATATTAGTAGTCATCTAGCCACTGGAGTAAATCTAACCTTTCCTATGGGTATAAAACAGACACTTGGTCATTTCAAAGAGTTTAGGACTGGTATTTCAAAATAGACTGACTGAGCCTACTTCCAGGCACTTATTTCATTTTAAGCTCACTACTGGGGTAATCACGCAGACACTTTCAGGATAAACTGAAGTCAAAAGGTCATTTGTCTAAAGAGGCAACACAGGGTGGAATATTACAGTATCTTGCAACCAAAATGAAGAATTCTAAAACTGTTTTTATTTAACGCTACCTGAGCATGGAAGTTAGCTGCTCTGCACTTCTTACTGGCCTGCTGCAGAGAGCTTGCTCCTACCGGACTTCCACTGCCACGCACCCAGGATAGGGGAGCCCAAGAAGGCAAAGATTCGCTTTGCCCTGGCTTCCAATCAAGCATTTAAAAATACTTTGTAAACAAGACAACCTGTTAAACCTCAACAAAGCTTGTGAAACAGGAAAATTAATATCACTGCCATTTTACAGATAAATAAAATTACCTACAGAGAGATGCAAAAATCAGGGTGTTCAAGGTGATATGCAGGCAGGGCTCTTAGCTAGTGACTGAACTTGGTCTCTCTTGATGTCCAGGCCCATATCTGTCTCCTGTACGCATTTCAGTAGAGAGAGCATCACCCTAGCACTTGGCAAAAGGCCAAGTTCCTGTAATTTAATAAGGTACAAAAGGAGCACCTTGTGCAAAAGTCTAAATGTTCCAATTTATCATGACAGTTATGGGATAAACTGACATTTTATTTGTATGTAAATTAGTCTCCAAAACAGCATAAAAAGGCCACACTTTCAGAGAAAATTGTGCCTTTGCTTCTCTGTTCTGCATTTATCTAAACTCAGCTTTGTGTATTAAAAGTAGTTTAATTTTTATGTATTGATGCTGCTTTGCATGCTCCCCAATCTGCTGTTACTGCACCGCAGGGAGAATCCAGCCTGATTTGCTTACTGCAATAAAATAACTGACTTCTGCCAGGACTGACACCTCCTATGAGAGACCTGCCATCCTCACTGAATCTTCTGGTTATTTTATTAATTTGCTGTTGTTACACTTTATAGGATTGTAGAACATTCCCTATTAGATGAGACCAGAGGTCCCTTTAGTCAGGTGTTCAGCCTTGGAGAGCAGCCAATACCAGATCCTCCAAAGAATGTTCAACTGCCTATGGACAGATACAGAATCACCTACCTCTGCGAAAAATAAATCATTCCTAATCCTCAACACTTAGACTGTGGCTTACTTCTGAAGAGTAAGGGGGTTTATAGCCCTTAATTATCACTCAGGTCCTACAATTTGTTGTTAAATAAGTCTGTATATCCCCACTTCCAACAGAAGTGTCCAATACCTATCTGAACATTACAATGATCCTGGTATATCAGTGATCTCTTGTAGCTCTCACTTCACAATCTAAATACAAACTAAAAAAGAGCTAATATTTAAAGCATTTTTAATTTGCTTCTTGTCAATGGAGTAGAGGTTCCCCTCAATAAGGAATCGAAGATCCTCTAGGCTATGGGCCCATCTATCACATCCCCCCTATTCATGCTGTCTTTAAGGTAAACGACCACTGTCTTTCCAAATAATTCTAGTGGGTGTGTCGATCTCATACATTTCAATTTCTTTTCAGCCAGAGTAAATTCAATGTTCTTTGTAATCCAAATGTCCTTTGAAGACAATGGGAGTTTAGGGTTTGCAAATGACTCAGAACTGAATCTGAGTTGGGTGTATTGGCAAAGGCAAGCACAGTGCTACCTTGAGATGATGAAGAGTGAGGAATGAAGGTGACCTCCTGGATTCTAGGCAAGAGCAATCAAGTATGGATACAAGAAGTGGCTCGTTCTTTTGCATTAAGAATACAATGGACTGATCCTATTTCCCTTGAAGCTAATGTCAAAAGCCCCACTGACTTTTTAAGAGAAGCAAAACTGAGCTGTGTTGTTCCTTTCTGCCAGCTGAGGCCTAGGATATGAGAGAAAGGTATCAAAGTTCCCTTGCCCAAAACTTCAGTCAGATGGAATCAAAACTTATTTAGGAGAAGAGAAGCAGATGGAAGGGGAGAGAGGATGAGTTTAGGTAGCATGCCAGAAAAGTTCAAATAATTTTGTTTCCAAGTATAGGCAAAAAAATCCCATTTGAAACAGGGCTGAAATTTCAGCTGGATCAAAACTAAAAAGTGGGAAGGAGACAGAAGTCTACAGCCTGGACCTGAAACAGCAATATTAAATCATCACCGGAGAGGGCATTATTGTAGTACTTTTCCAGCCAGACTAGAACCAAGATGAGCATGAGTTTGCAAAAATGTCCTTTTTTTTTTTTTTTTTTAAAGAAAAAAATTGGCAAGGGTTTCCAGACACAAGTTACATAGGTAAGAGAGGGCAACCAAGGGCAACAGGAGTTGAGCCCATGTACATCAAAGCAGGCTTTGGCTTTGGGTACCTATCCAAACTGAGCCTTCAAAGGCTCTGATGTTGCCCTATTGTTTAGCTTGAATCTTGTCTAAGCTTGCTCAGGAGAACCCACATTCAGAAGTATGGGAGAAGGGAAAAAGAACACACATTTTCCAAACTGTGATTTCAAAACAAAACAAAAAAATGTAAATCTACATGCTGCAGGGTAATACTGGTAAGCGTGGCTAGCTATTGTTGCTCCATGCTCTTCAATTTCCATATATTAGCATTCATTGCTGACATTATTAAATCCAAAGTTATTTGGATGCTTTGATCAGCAAAGTGAATCTTGAGTCTATATATGATGTACCTATATTCACATAAAGTTTACAAAACTATTATATTTCCCTATTCTAACTGTTCCCTCCACATGCTGTGAGTTTCCATATATCCCACAGCCATACATTCCAAACACAGACTATTTTATTTAGTAATATATTCAAGAATTTAGATAAAAAGAAAAGCAATGGAAAATGTTTGGCAATCTCTATATAAACAGTTTCTATACATTTGGGTTGAATCATCCAGTAAGCTCTCATCTTGATATGCCTGTGACAGATAAAACTTTCATCACCAATATGCCCTCTTGACTTGGAGGTCAGGATACACGGGGATCCGTATTACAAAAACCTCTTATACACTTTATGGCTATCACAAAAATTAACATCACATTAAATATAAGCAAGTCAGAATTTTGGCACTGATTTTCCACTCAGCACAAATAACCCCACTCTCCATTGTGAATGGGGGAGAAACAACAGCAGTGGCAACCACAACAAAAGAGTGGATTGTGTGTTCCCTACACAAAACAGAAAGCTGTGCCTATTCAAGAAATCTTGGCCATTTGTCAGAAATTAAGAGAACTGACATTGGAGCCCAATATTAGCTCCAGCCAAAGCAGTGGTGAATTACCTTGCCTTTGGAATCATCCCTATTAACTACGAAAGACTCTCTATTGCAACACATATCATATGGTGTTCATGCCGACTCAGAAACACTGAGCTACTTTCTTAAAACAAAACAAAGTTGAAAAAAAGACCAAAGCAAATGCAAATGGATTCACTGTGAGTGGTTTATCTATTATTTGCCCTTTTTATCTCTTATTTATGTTTCTTTTTAAGCTGAGGAATGAAGTGAAATGCTGATGAGAAACCTACTCTTATAATGCCTCCACTGTAATGATTTGTTATGAAATTGCTTTAAAACAGAGAAGCATTTTTCAGAGAGCCATAAGAATCGAATGCATGTATTCGCTAAGGAATATGATTTCTGTTTACCCATTTTTCAGTTCTGGTCAGAAATGGGGAAGGAGGGTGCAGAATAAGGAGACTCCTCGAGACTCTGCTGATGTGGCTTTGCAGCAGCTTCGCGTAGCAAATGATGGCATTCCTTTAAAACTGGCAAGGGGTGCCCAGCGTCAGCCTGTTGACTGCTGGATGAATATATATAGTGCAAATAATGCTGTTCTTGAATCAGTTTTTGCCCAACTCCCACATAAACTTTCCATGGGAAAATCTCATAATGCCTGCATAAGTGATTTTATGAATCTAGCTTTCAGCTTTTGATAGAAGATTTCTTATTCTACTGGCTTTGATTCTGCATTGCATGAAGCCCTCAAATTAGCCTCGACCATACAGACATCGGAAATTTAATTTAAACCTTGGCAATCTGCCAGGATTGTAAATGCATACAAAAAAAATTTAAAAATTGGTATTTTTTCTAAGTGCTAAATATGTAATTTCCACAAACACAAGGACAACACAGGTTGCAGAATCTGCACCGTGCAATGTAGACAGGCACTAAAACTACCAACAGGAGTTGAGCAGAAATCTGCAGTCTGCAGAGAACACATAGAAGCGGAAAGTTTTTCCTCCCACTGAAGATAGGTTTTGAAATGAGTTGGACACAACAGTATCTCTTTTCCATCAATAATACATCTAAATGTTCCTTTAAAAAAAAAAAAAAAACAACAAACCTAGAAGAACTTCTTTTAAAAAAAGTTACGTAGAGGTACAACTACAGATTACGCTAATACTTCCACTCTCAAAAATCCCCTATATGCAAGCGAGCCTTACCGCATTGCTCCTGTCTTCCTCCTCAGAGCTGCCTTCTTGCCACCTCAATTCCCAATCCAGTACCTCACCAGTTTTAAGAAATATCCGGCAATGATGTAGGGCTGATTTGTTGCACTGGGGTATATCTCACAAAAATGGAAAGCTTTTGCCATGTTTTCACTTATAAAGAAAGCAACTTATTAAAGCAACTTCTGGGTTCACTGGCATCTTGGAGTCTAAAAGAAGTCCCAAAATTATTTGCAGAGGCTACAACAGCACCTTCTTTGAAGTAATGTTGCAACTTGTGCAAAGGAATTTGGGATGTACTTGAGATCTGAAGGTGCGGGCTACAAATTAACACAGCCAATTAGGTGGAGAAGCTGAGAGTCCAACACAGATGGGGCAAGATAACCGCAACTGAATAAAAGGACTGCCAAAAGTAAGCCAGTTGGCTGAGTATAGATCGTGTCATCCTGCTCAGCTAGCTGCTGCCCAATCAATAATCTGTTGCTGTTTGCTCTCCCCATGCCAATCAATCCAAGCTAGGGCTGCTTCTAATTTTCCAATCTAGGAAGAGCTTCAGAACATCCACAGCTGTTATTTCAAACAACTCAAGAGATAAATGTTTCATCCACACACCAGTGTGCAGATTCTTCCCAAAATGGGACTAGTCAAGAGTAAATAATTACTCCTGTAACAGTTTGATCTGATAAACCACAAGACATAACGCTGCAAAAGCGATCTTTGTACCATTAGCAGTCAGGAGAGAATCCAGCTTCTACAATTACTTGATTAACTGATACAGGACCCAAATTGTGATAATTCTGTAGAGAATGTTTTGCAATAGATACAGCCATTTTTTAGGGATTAGTATTAGCTATAAATTTCTTATCCCCTGAAATCTGGTACAACTGGATTTATGGTGCAAAGATGCCTTGCTTTACAAGAAGACAGAGATGAAATCAGAGCCAATTAAATTCAAGCATCTCTGAAACAATTCTTTTGTTAAGCAGTATGTATTGAAAGAGTAAGAATACATGAGAGGAATTAGAAATTATCTTCGCAACGTGTCCGTGGCTTCTCTTCTTGTGAGTAATGAGAACAGCCCAAGATCACACAGATAAAAATCTTAATGTCATAAGACAATGGTATAACCATTTGCATGTAGATAACAAGATGAGCATATATATATAGACATGACATAAGGAACAGAGACTGCAATAAACAGAAGTTATGTATTTGTGAAGTAGCTGATACTTGGGTCTTCTGCAGCATGAGAAACTACTGTTCAAATCAAACAGAGACTCCAGTCTTCCTTTTTTTAAAAAATAACCTTCAGTATCATTGAATCCCACAGCATCTTGATAGGCCTTGGCCCATTAATAGAAAAAGAATTACTCTTCATGACTCCCAGATCTAAAGCATCGATCTAATTTCCCACACCAACTTGTTGCAGCTCTGGATCTCCCTTGAGTCTGAAACAAAAACACCCAACAACTACGCTCGTAACACTCTCTCTTCATCCGCACACAGCAGTACCTACACATTGTTCCCATTTTGCCTGCTCACAAGATGGCATGCTTGTCTCACTTCAACCCCACAAGTAAGTCTGTATTATGCTCACAGCATCAGGGATAATTAAAGGTTGGGCACGGAGGTGGTAGCGCTGTTGGTGAGCTGAGCAACACGCTCCCACACCACCAATGGCACCGGCGGTGCTGCAGGTACGCCTCTGCTGCGATGGCTGCAATGCTGCATACACACAGACCTCCTGGTTCTCGCTTCCCAAGCTCAAATGCGGGGAAGCAGCAGGGGCTTGGAAACTGCAAATCCCAGAAGAAAACTATGCGGCTTCTTTGGCCCAAACTGAACTTTGTCTACCTAGAACACTACTGGCATCTGAGCTAAAGGGTATGTGTGTAATTCAACAGTATACTGTAATCCAGGCAACATACACACGCTTGATTAGACTCTAAAATTACTGAAAATTACCATCTCCCTTGCGTCTTTCTAACAGCTTGACATATCAATGCCTAATGTCTCATTATGTTTCGATTTGAATCATGACTGTAAATCACTGGAAATACAGAAGAAGAATAAGACATAGGATTGGGGGGGGGGGG
>VYZV01031949.1:0-18206 GCA_013401275.1 Pandion haliaetus | reverse complement strand
GAGCGGGACCGGGCCGGGAGGGGCTGCGCTTGGTGCCCCCGCCCGCCGCTGCGGGAAACGCGCCGCGCAGCCCCGCCGCCGCAGCGCGACAGCCGCCCCTCGGGCACCGGCGCGTCCCGCCTTGAGGCGCTCCAGCCAGACCCAAACCACTTGGACGCTGGTGAAACAAGCCGTCTTGGGCCCTGCTGCCTCCACTAGCCCCGTCCCCGGAGCCCGGATAAAGGCAGGAGCAATCTACGCATTTTTAATGCAAATGAGATGCAGCCCTCGGGCCCTCAGCAATTGCCAATGCATTGGGGATGCCCCTGCTCTTCTAGCTTTGTTTCCACACGCGCTGAAAGTCGGTGAGTGCTGGTTGTGTTCTTCTTCCCACCGCTGCAGGACACGGCACAGATACAGGAAGCAGGAAAACCGATGTTTCAGTAGGGCTTATAGACCAGGTGGCCGCTGCCAGCGTCTTTAGCTATATCCAGTACATCTAGCCATGCCATTTCACTGGTATTTCTTCTAAAATTGATGCTGGATAATGGTAACTCAGAGCCAGCACCTCTGAGCAAAAGGAGAGTATGCTGCATTCATGGGGTCACCATCTCTGCATTCACTTTTTAAGCAAAACTATCTGACCCTTAAACGTTTGAGGGAAAGGATTTCTGCACAGGCGGCCTACCTGTATTTATAAACCAGGGGCGTTTTACATGCTGCAGAAGCATTACACGACAGCAAATGAAAGAGGGCTTCCATTGCCTTAGTATGAACTCACACGTGTGTTTAAAGCAGATATTAAAAACATGATTCACCGTAATAAAGACATCCCAAACAACTATTTAAAGTGATTCAAAATACAACATTTGGGGGTGGGGAGGTGACCATACAGTGCACCTACCGCTCCCCACCCCCCAAAAAAATACAAACTCCAATAATAATAAAAAATAATAATAATGATAATGGCACATACTTATACTTTATCCAGAAGTACAGCAGGGTTCTTAACAAGATTAGGTCTTGCTTTCAGTTTCACTCGCCACTGAACTAGTCAGCTTTGAGGACTGCGTTAAAGAGGTGTGAGTGCTTCTTAGGAGTTACAGAAAGTACACTGGCACGTTAAAGAAAGATGGAAAAAAAACAGTATCATAATCTATATAGGGAAATGATGGCTAAAACAGAAGATACCAGTCTAACACACTGCTCAACAAATCTTTTCCTCCCCAAATGCACACATACATAGTAACAGGAGCTCTGAATACTTACTAAACTTATGCAGAGGAATAAATGGGTATCTGTTGCGTGACTTACAAAGCCAGAGGAAAAAGAAGGAGCAAATTTTTCATGGAAGCCTCGGATCATATAGGCTGCATTTGCCTCATTCACAGCCTCCTCCTTTCACTGCACTTCAGTGTGTAGAAGACAGCCTTAGCAATATTCATCTTAGAAATCCAAAACATTGCAGAGACCACACTGCAGCAACAGATGAATCTGCTTCACATGCATTGACGTACCTCCTCAACTTCTGAAAGAAATTCCAGCTCCAGTCAACCCACAAGAGACATGTTGCCTGACTGTACCTTGATGGTATTGTTTATGAAGAAGATGATTTACACACTCGTAATGATTTAAGCAGCTACTTTGCATACATTACAGAGAGAACCTGAAACATGTGACCTGCTTCACAGGGCAGGATTATACCTCTGTTCTTGTTGTGTCATGTGCAACCACATTGTTTAGTAGTTAAAGCCCAAGTGAGCACTCTGGTATTCCATTGCCCTCGCCGTGCATACAGCGCGAGAGTTTCGGCATGCCTCTGAAACCAAAGCTTAGCCTCCCAGCTTCTAAAGATAGACAGTTAAATAAATGATATAATTGTCAAAGGGGCTCAGTCAAACCTACCACATGGCTCTGCCCACTCAGGATTATGACGTTTGCTGGCAGACTTTTTAGGACAGGAAATCTTTCATGGTGTTAATAAATTTGTAACAATGATCATATTCTTAGGGGCCACTCCAATACAAACTTTCATTAGCACTTACACTGCCTCTCGCAAAGCACTGAGAATGTATGCATGATCATCATCAGTTAGGAATAAACAGTAAGAACTTTAAACCCTTTTTTCTGACGTCGTCTTAAAAAAAAGGTCAAAAGCTTTTAAGAAAAATGGAACTAACATCCAAAGAACAGCTGGGCTTATAGCCTGTCAGTGTTCCTTCGTAACTTTGGAGTTGTTTTTATTGATCCATACATTTCTTATGCACAACTTCATTACTGCTTTGATAATTACAAGATAGTTAAATACAAGACAGAGCATGTATGATGCTGGGGAATCATTTAGTGAGCGAACTGTTGTGCTGAAAAGTGGAATTCTGTCACTCACGGCACAGTGATACATCAGTTACAAACACAACAGGAGCTATTTTGGGGATGATCCAATGGCCTACCGGAGCCACAGAGGGCAGCAGCAAAAGATAAGGTTCGGAATTAAATAAGTCCCACCGCACAGGCCTTCACACTTCGTAACACATAAAACAACGGGACGTTCACACACAGGTTTACCTCAACTTCAGAGCAAGTACACCACTGGCCATATAATATGTAAGAAAAAAAGTCAATGTCTGAAAAATTTCAATTTAAGAAGAGAGGAAAACTGGTGGGTGGAGGGGGAAGTATCTTAGCAGCACCAGGAGTGAAGGCACCAAAGCTCTGTTCACAGCTTTGCCACTGGCTCACTCTAACACTGCAGTTATTTAGATTCCCTGTGCCTTGGCTCACCCGTCAGTACAATGGGTATAATACTTCATCCAGTCCTGAAGAGGCAATTACTGCTTGTAAAATACTGTGGGAGCCTTGATTAAAATGCACTGCAGCTTTGTGATAAGTATTCCCTCTAAAAGAGCGCACAAGCTGGGTTTTGATGGTGGGAAGTACTACCCGATGGCTGGAAAAGGAAAATAATCATTCTGAACAAGAAGTATGTGCTTGACCTATGCACACCTGTAGGTGGATCCCTCCTGGAATATCTTTTTTCAGTTACTATGTATATATTGCAGACAGGAGCAGTGAGAAAGGGTAATTAAAAAGCTTTTCAAAAGCTCTGGCATTTTCACCAGAGGATCACAGTGGGCCATCTTCAAGAACTCTGATGCAGAACTATATGTAATTAAAAAAAACAATTATTTGTAATGCTCCTCAAACCCTGTTTTCATTAAGGAAGGGAGAAAAAAAAAAAGATCACTTTAAATATGAATGCTTTATGAATAAAGATTTTTTTTTAATTGATGAGCATTCATTTTCCCATACAGTCGCATAAAGTCTGAGTAGTTCACTTAAAACATAATTATCAACATTTTAAACCACATTTTCCCCTTGAAAATAAATAAATAAATAAGCACGCCAAAATCTTTTTGTTCATTAAGTGCCAGATCCAGCAGAAAACATCTGCAGACTTCTAGACCAAGCAAGCCCTGGAAGGCCATGGGTACTGGCTGCACCTCGTGCCAACCCCAAAAATTTGGCTGGTTCAGAAAGATTTAAACAAAACAAAAAAAGCCCTGCAGCTTTACATGTCTGGGAATTGTGGAACTGCATTAGGTTTATGAATAAAGAATAGGGGTGAGAAAAAAAACAACTCCTTTTAGAAAGGAGATCCCCGTCTCTCTCGTCCTCCGCCATTCCAGGTGCTGGGCAGGGGCTCCCCTCCCTCCCCAGGGACACCACGGAGGCGGCATCAGCAGCTGCAGCCCAAAATGCGGGATCCACCTGCACGCCCTGCTGCAGAGAGGTTGGGGGTCCCCAAATCCAGCGTTCGCCCCCCCGCCCCCCTTCGCACATCCAACGGGCGCCCGAACATCCAGCTCCCAGCCACGGTCCTAGACGTGCAGTAGCTGCCACCGGCAAACCCAAAGGAGCGTCCCTGGGATGGCAGCCAGCCCAAGTCGTCCAAAGGACACTGCAGGGCCACCACGGAGGGGCAGGCGCTGCTTCGGGCAAAAAGCCACCCCTGCGAAGGTCTCTCCTGAGCCAGCAGCCTCTCTAGCCCCATGGAAGGAAGGATCGGGCCCTACAAGCAGCCCAGGATTTCCACCACGGGCTTGAACAGGCTCCAAGGTTCTGCGCCGGGAATGAGCCTCAGCTACCGCGGGCACCCAGCAGCACGTATTTAGATTTTGGGCTACCCTGAATGTGTGTATGCAAACACAACGGAGGAACTGGCAGTGGCGGCGTGGCTGCCTGCTGAAATAAAGGAGAAGTTTAGGAAGTAAGTTTAGGACGAGGGCCCCATTATCGTGGCGGATGAAAACTGAAGAAACTGCCACTAGTGTAGGTGCCACGTTTTTAGACTTTTGGTAGAAATATGGCTTTTTCTGACTAGTCCTTCACTACACCCCCCCTCTGGGAAAGCCAAGAAACCTCCCACTGATTTAAGTCACACCTTGTCTTCTGCCCTGCTCAGAGGACCAGCCTACATTTCAGATCAACACCCAGCTCATCTTGTGCGGCTAGCCCTGCGCAGGGAAAAGGACCGGGCAGGTATTAAAAGACCAAGTAACAGTACACCCATGTGTTCTGCATAAAGCCATCCCAAAATTTTGGTTTTGCAGTGTTCATTTTATAGACACCTCCTCGAGAGAACAGCAGCTGCAGTATGCTGCCTTGGTTAGCAAGATGTGATACACGCAGAGATATGTACTTAGGAGAGCACAGAGTGACTCTGTGTGATGACCATGTAACTGCAGACACTTTGCAGGTGTGTATTTACAATACTATTTATATAGTGCCGAAAGTGGACTACATTAATATACAGTGTGCATGATTCACTGTCACTAGTCCTGCCTTCCAATAATGTGGACCCTAAGATAAATACTATCGCTAGGGCCTCTCCCATACAATACACAGACTTGTTAGTTTAGTTATATATACAGAATTTCCAACTGCAATTAGAGATTTTTTTTAAATTATAGAAAGTTCTTGAAGTGAAACCTTTGTTTATGAGTTGAAATGAGCCAGGTGACATAAAAAAAGCAAAGTGAGAAGCCAAGAGACTTGTATTTAAAATGCAGAATAAGTTGGATATCTTAAATAAATAACATTAATCTGAACATGTACTAAAATAAATCATGTATTTTAACTGCTCTAGATACAAATAATCATCATATTTATCATTACAGCTTTATATACCTGTTGGATTACTGCTTTCAAAGCATTAAGAAATATACCAGTGTCTTTGAAATAAAATGCACTTCCTTTATGCTAAATCTGTGAAGGTGCTCTTGTGGGAAACACTGCATTCTACATTAATTTTTTATTTCAAAAAAAAAAAACTTACACAGCCTCAGAAAAAACAACCAAGTGGCAAAAATCCCAACTTTGTCCATTCATCCTTTGGTTGTCTTTGCCGTAATAAAATTCTATGAAAATGTTGCCAGAAATAAAGTTAATCTTTGCAAGGCCTTTTTCATCTTTCTTTAAAACCAGGGAGTAACTAGCCTGCAGTTCTATCAACCCTGATGCACAGCACGCTGTAAAGATGAGATCCTTGTCATTTTTTGCCCATGTCTAACATCTAAGGAAGAAAAAAATCTTAAAGAAGAATATTCCCTTGAAACTCTAAATTCTGGCTCAGTAAGACACCAAGGTAATGTGTCACAAAACAAAACATGAGCAGTAGTAACATAGGTAAACTCAGAATTAAGAAGCCAGCGTTTTCTACGCAATTTTAAAAAGTGTTTTAAAAATGCCTCTGCCCATTCTATATAACATGGGCACTGAAAGCCATAAATAACTGGCTCAGTAAGTAAATTCACCATCTACTAGAAGAATGATTCTTGACATAACTCAAGAAAGTAAAAGCTGAAGAGCTTGCTGCTAGTAGTTAATGGGATAACCCGACCCCAAAGTCGGAAAGAGCAAAATATCTCCCTTTCATTAAGAGGGGGAAATGAAAAAAAAAAAAGCTTTAAAAGGTACACAATTAGTTAGCTTTGCAGTGATTAATTCAACAACTGCAAAGCCAAAAACAACTTTAGGCACTTAACCATGAAACTGTCAGTTCTCTTTGCTTGACGATAAAGTATCCAAAGAGTAAACATTAACTTCTGTGTTTTTAATACGTATGTATTCCATCATGAGAAAATGATAATCAAAGAATTGCCAGGCAAGCATGGCAGATGCTTTTTATACCTTATTCCCCCTAACACAGAGGTGAGATGTGCCTGGATTCCATTCCTCTTCCTCACTGCCAGCTCTATCTAAGACAGTTCACACTGTTCCCTAAAACTTGACAGAAGGGATTGAGAATCAGACTGAAAATCTCTTCCCCAGGAAGCAAAGAGTTCATCACAGTAAGGGAGCTTTGAGGATAAGGGGACCCCTATACTAACCACATCCTCTCCATATCAAGGCAAAAGCAGGCAGCAGCTCTTACTTAGACCAATTCTCTCAAGGAAGCAAACGGAAAGCTCTGCCCAAGTAAGGAATGCAAAAGCATATACTTCATCATCTCTTAAATAATCTCCAAAATTGAGTAACTATCAAAGAAACTGAAAGAGAGCAGGAAGCTGAAGAACAAATTAAAAGAATAAATCAGCATATATCTCTGACCTGCAAATATTTAATTCAAGCACGTTCTTTCAAACAAGATGCCCATGAGCATTTTGATGGCTGCTCATAATCAAATGTGTCACTTGCAAAATTATAGCGTTTGAGGAGGGAACTGGGCAACTGAAAATGGCTTTTGCTAGAAGTATGTCACAAGCACATCTTTTAGTCACCTCAGAACTGCACACGACTTTGCTTCATTCCTTCACAGTGGCTGCGTGCAGGTTGCTTCACAGAAATACAACTGCAGTAATCAGCTTGACAGTAAACAGTAATCAGTAAATACTATTTACTGAAGAGATGCATGCCCCTGCTATTCCTTCAGCTTACCTATCCCCCATCTCTGCCTTCTACTCTCTATCCCCTCGCTCTCGGAAGTTTTACGGGGGAATAAATATACAGGTAGTGAAAGAGCGAAATCCTGTAGCTGGCAAGGTTTTCCTCTCTGAATGGAGAAATTCTTAACTCCATGCAGCTCCAGACACTGAAGAATTAGATCCTAACCAGGGAAAACACAGGAAAATGATAATAAATATCGCACGGTAATCCACGGGAACTTTGGTCCCAATGTGATTTTTCTGTAGTATCCTACAATAAACAGCATTACAACATCCATAATCTCAGCTCATATATCAGACCACTCTCTCCGCTCTCTTTCTTGCCCTTCCTTCTTTCATGTAGTGTGTTTTCTAAGAAAACGTACTTTTTCTGCAAAAGTCAAAAGTCAATGCAGTCCCATTCCTGACTGAAAGCAGCACAGTAGCTCGGTGAAAACTACCACGGACCGTATCACGCTGCACGGAGCTACAGCTGAGGAGTGCAGGGTTTATGGCAGCATTACTCTGGTAAGGTCTCATCTGAAATTCCTTCTGACAAGACAAAGGAAGTCACAGTTTGCTGGAGAGAAAAAAATAAATAAATTGTATTCATATGCAGCATGAGCACTTCATGTCATAGTGGATTTTACAATATCCTAGTTCTCTTTCTATTCAGGCATGTGTCTTTTGGGCAATAAATTCTGAAAACCCAAGAAGGTAAAGCTTGCTTAACCATGAGTCTCCTTTCACCCAGTAAAATAAATTCCACAGCTGCTTTTTCTTTCTCCTGTGACTATTTTTTAAGCTCCTTCCCATTGACAACTAGCCACTGTCACACTCCACTATTGAAACAAAAATCTTTCAAAATGCTAGCTTTTCAGATTCTTAATTTTGTCCCATTCAGGTAAAATGTTTTGCATCAGAAAGTTCAGCAAAGCTGCCAGGTCATCTTTGTTAATAAAGATTTTCATATGCGCAAATAAAAATTGAGAAATGACTGAAGAAGAAAAAAGCTAGACAAACCCATTTTAAATGTTCCGTAGATAATGCAGTACCACAGCAAGTCTCTAAGGAAAGTTAAGCTGAGACTGCCATGAACACCAAATAAATTTGCACCACTGGGATATTTAGGGTCCAATAAATCTTACTTTCCAATGGTTTTAAAACTTCAGAAAACAGTTTTTCAGCTTGAGAGTCCGTATGTTTTAACAAAATTGTCTACCTAAAAGCTATCGACTCAGACCTGCCATCTGTGAGAAATATTTTCAGAACGTACTCATGTTTGCTGAACTATCAAATTATGAAAATCTTCATTAGGAAAAAAACAAACCACAAACACACATATATACATACATAAAACCAACCGAACAACTTACTCTCTTTTTCTGTTTGCATGATAATGCTCAAGAAAGTTGGTTGAAAATGCCCCTATTTCCAATTCAAATTCCTATTAATTTATTTGAACTATCTCATGTTGCAGTCAACAACATGAAACCAACAACTAATTGTAAAAAAATAAAATGCAAAGCAATAAAATCCATCACAGTTCAGACATGATACACTGAGCAACAGCAGAAGAGCCAAGGGTTAACATTAACGTAAGAAATCACACCCGCTGCATGATTTAACTGATATTGTTAAAAATACAGTTGCTGAAAAAAAAAATTAGGTGGTACAGAAAAGCATTTTATTTACTATACTGCAACTTTTTGCAGTTTGGTTATATCAAAAGGACATTCTATGGACAATGAAAGTCACTGCTTCCCTCGGCCTGTCAAAAATATCCTGATGCCCATGGCACGGCACACAACTTTACGAGGGCATTACAGCCTGCTTACATGGATAGACCTGTAATACTGGCGCGTCAGTCACTCCACTGCTATTTCTATGAGCCTTCCAGAGAGTAGTTGGGGAGGAAGAAGAAGAAAGCATGGCCGTGAAGCCAGGGAGTAGCAGCAGGACTCAGAAGCAGGTGCGCTACCTAAACCCACTTTTTATTTTCATTCCCCTTTGGGAAGTGAACTGATTTCAAACCAAAAGAATCACTTTTAAAGGTGACAGACCAAACCATGGTCCCACTGAAGGGCAGCTTCGCACAGTGAAATACTTCTTGACCATGCAAGCAGGGCAGCAAAAATGCAAGATGGAGCCTTACAAAATTTGTTACTCTGTCCTGAGTCCAGGGAAACTGCTTTAAAGTAGCAAACTGTAAGAAAGTGTAACATGGAACCCCAAAAACCACAGTTCCCTCTCAGTAAGCTGCATTAGGAAGTTTCCCGATGAGGATCAGATCTTACCCTAGATTAAGTTAGCAGAAGTTTTGTCCCTTGCAAGTACATGGGGAGATCAGGGCCATACATCAGAGGATTTTAATCAGTCTTCAGTCGTATCTAAGTTTCTGCCAGGTTGCCAGGCAAACCAGGTTAGAGTCACTTTCACAAAAATCATTCGTCTAACAATCAAACCAGCCCAAACATTTAAAACCATAAATAAATAAATAAACAATCCATCAAGTTATGCCAAACTTTGTTTTGTCGCTAGCAAATTTCATGTCACAAACAACTGAAGGGCAGTGATGCAAAATGGATTCTTGCCTGGATTTGTAGACTTTTCCAGGGTTGTAATATCCTGCATTTGATGACATCATGAAACTAACCACAAGTAAAAGTTGGTTTTCAATTTGTTCTACTTTTCCCTCATTAGTCTCTGTGTCAGAAATAGAATAAGAACCCTCATTAGGTCACATTAAATTCTTTAAACTCATTAAGAGCTCAGAGAAAGAACAATACAAACACTGGTGTTTTTGTAAAAAAAATTATGCAACACAGATGGACTTCCATTTCCATGTATTTTTAGAATGTATGTATGTGCATATAGCAGCCAAAGAGACCGATACGCATGAGGGAGAAACTGAGGAGCAGAGTAACAGAGACAACAAAGCAGAGCATACCTTACATATGACAGAATGATACCTAGATAAAAGTGGATTATACACGATCCCTTCTGACCTGATATAGATGAAGCGCTTAATGCTTTGTATCCTGAACTGTGGCAGAGCTGCAGTCAGAGCCATACCCCACATTTCTTTTCAATTAACAATTCTTCTGGACTTTTTCCAGGGAGAAGACAACCTTGAGGGCCACACAGCCAGCAGCAATCAAATTTTTTGTCCATGGACTACTTGGATTGCTGCTGCTGTAGCCTAACACTATCTGATTGCAGTTGAAGATACGTCTACGCTACTCATGCTTATGGACTTACACGTAAGATACAGGTGTGTGCATAATTTCAACAGTCTTGGAGAGTATCTCTGGGTGTGCAAAGGGTGGGTATTTGTTAGAAGATTTATTGTAGCTGAGTGACTCAGATATATGTTGTTGATAACTTCTGATCTTACCCCCCATAAGACTGGAAATATGGGCTCAATGCCACAAAATTATTTACATTCCTACAGTATGCTTCAAACAACTATTACAGGATTAATTTAATTCATTATATTATTATTAATTTTTTTTGTGATAGACATAACATGCAAATAGGAGTTTAGTCCTAAAGGAAACTCCAGATCTGAAGAACATGGAAGCAGACTAATTGGATGGCATAAATTTTAGATGTCTGTAGCAGGCCACAGAAAGAAAACAGTATATACAGTAGATGGGAGACCTGAGTTACTGTTTCTTTCCTTCCTACCACTGTGACACCTGAAATGAGATGTGGGACTTATACTGACAGCCCCCAGACCTGAGCATCCAGACCTGGGTGCCACGGCAGCACCATCACGCAGGCAGACTCGGCTCAGAAGCTCTCCTCTCCCATTTCTCTAGCAGAGTCAGATACTGTTTAGCTGCAAGGCACATGGTAAGGCTAATCTATTTTCACAAGCTTTTGCCTCAGGTATTTGGGGCAAGGTTTACTTTCTTAATTGTGTGTGTGCTGCGTGTCCATATCTACGCATGCAGGAGGAGAAAGCTCGGCAATGATCGGCATGTATTGCATTTTTGGTTTATACTCTCTAACTGCAGCTGGCAAACGTCTGATAAGTATACTTGAGATACCTAAAAATGAGAACACTAAATAGAAAAGCAAACTATGTTCAGATTAGGAAACTGAAATTTAACTGAATTCATGAAGCAACATTTCATCTGCATAGTAAGTTTTGGATGATGTTCCACATAACTCACAGCATTTGCTTGAAGAGCAGCATGTGAGAAAGTCAAAAAGAATCATACTTTGGAAACACTGAAAACCTTCTACCCCCAAAGAAAATTGCTTTATCCTAACTCATTAAACTTCCATTAAACATTAAACCACATCTGCATATCGGAATTTTAGGCGATACTTAACTTCAGTATCTACTTCAAACTTTTTTTAGATCAGTTCAGAATTTGTTTTTAATATAATCCCAGTAAAGTCACTGGGATATCCAAAAGCAGTCTGCAAGGTATTTGTCTAGGCAGAGTATGCTATCTTTCTTTTTTAATTAACTACTAGCAAAAATACCCCTGCTTTTTCTGTGAACCACCAAGCTGTATATTTGATTTTTTAAGTTTCAGTATGTATTTCAGACTTGCAGACTTTGAAAAGTAGGTCAGGAATACCCAAAGGATACACATTTGAAGGCTACAGATAGCAGAACACACCATTTACGGCTTTGTATATACACATACATACACATTCTATATAATATAGGTAGATAGATTCAATGATTTAAACACATTACATCTATACTGTGTGTTTCAAGAACATTCAGATATTTACACTGTTAGATCACCACTCATTTTAGACCTACACTAGTGCCAGATGCCAAAAAAAAGTACACAAATCAAAATATGTTACCTTTGTTCAAACAATACTGCTGTTCATTATATAATAGAAACTGTCATGCTTAATCTTCCAGGAACCAAGAACTGGTACATTCTTGGATCAGAGGTGGCTTGAAATGGTTTGAGGCGAAACTGAAGCACACTCTTTTAAGTAAATCTTGCTGAGAAACATAAGCACATTGATGATTTTTTAGCATCACATTCTACAGACTTTTTTTTTTCAGATATATTAGTAAATTAAAAATGCTGGCATATTTTCAAAATGCAGAGAGATGAACACATCAGTGCTTTTTCTGTAACATTTTTGCAATATCAAATTAAACATTCCTTCCTGCGTTGTCAGCCTCACTAAATGCAATGGGGGAATCTGAAAAGGATGCTTGAGAATGGACGCCACAATGAAGTAAAATGTACCTATAAAAATTACATGCTGATTTTGAGAATCCCCCAAAAGTAAATTTTTCCTTGGGAGTTCTCAGTATTATCCAAGCACTCCAATGGTTATTACGGGCACTAAGCTACAGGCTGCAATGTTCATTTTCCATTAGAGATGAAAAAATTGCCAGAAGCAGCATTCAAAAATATGTCTACAGCATGAGTAGAGAAATATACAGAAATGCCTTAAATTCTTCGGAGTTGGAACTTTTTTAACTTGTATTTTAATCTGAGAAAATGCTAAATAAAAAGTAAGTGCAGTTCACTTAAGAGGAAAATCTGTTTTACAGCACTACGACTCCAGGACTACTTCAGATTTTTAAGACTGCAAAGGAAGTATTTTACAATTTCATCTTTAACAACACAGACTATACAATATTCATCAGGCAGACACAATCTTACAGACAGACACAGACACACACAACTCTGTAGAGGCCAATCCTGCAGCGTTTACTGAATTCAAAAGTCCCCCTGACGTCAGTGAGTATTTTTCAAGAATGAGAATTGCAGGATTAGGCCCAAAAAGTGCTTATGAAGATGAGATGTTACTTCAACAGATTGAATGTTAGATTAAATATAAAGATTGAGGCAAGACAAGTCTGGGGTTTAAACCCTAGGGAGGATTGACATTTAAAGTGTTGCCACTGAATTATAGCTCTCCACATTGGGTGGGGTAACCTCCTACTGGGTGGAGTGTCTCCCCTAAAGGAAGGGAAAACTGGCACAAGCCAACTTGGTCTTTGAACGATTTCCCTACTTGCCAACTTATGAAGTCGTCCTGACGTCAACTTCGTCAAGAAAGTCTATTGCCCAACTCCGTCTTTTACCGTAGAAAGTTTGCTTGTGTTCAAAACCCCAGCAGACATAGAAGAGAAATTAAGGAAATAAGCCAGAAAACTCTAAACAAAATAAAGAATTTAGGAAAGAAAAGAGAAGAGAGTAGACTGCATTTTCTTAAGTGCAGTTAATTTAAAAAACCCTTTTGTTGGGTTTTCTTGTTTCTAATACCAGCTTAATATAAATAGATACAGATTGCTAGAGACTATTACCAAACATATTTTAAAATCTGGTTTAGCTTTAAAACGTGGGGTGGAGAGTGCACAGAAGGTGGCCGCTTTGCAAGATAGGATCTCTCCTGTCTTCTGCAATGGGCAGTGAGTACCTTCCCAATCAGCGTCACTAACAGGTGTAAAACACTTTTATACTCGGAAAATATTCACTGAACTGCCACCAGTATGGTATGTATGGAACATATTATTCCTCTCTGAATCAAAAGAAATTGTTTNGGGAAAAAAAAAAAAAAAAAATCAGAAAACAGTTTAAGTTACCGTAACCTGAAATGCACCAGCCATCACAAAGAGCAATTGGAGAAATCCAGCAGAGCTCAGCAGGAAAGATTTTTAATAACAGATTGAAAAACAAGAATAAAAATAACTGCATCAACAGGGCCTTTCTTCCTCAGGCCACAAGCCCGTTTTTACTTGAATTTTAAAAAAATGGCAGTTTGGCCACTAAAACCAATCCAGAACATTATTAAAAGTTAAAAGCTACCAATTACTTCTGTCTGTTCTTTTAAAGCAAAGTTTGGCATTACGTCAGTTGGTTTAAAGAAAACAAGAAAGAGAGAGAGAAAGAAGGAGAGAAAGTTTCCTGCTTGTATAAATTAAACCACCAGGGAAGGTGTCTAGCCACTTGTAAAGCATTTATTACAGGTTTTTAAAGGGCTAGTAACATTTTAAAAATTAAATATTTTAAAATAAATTTAAGGGAAAAAAAAATTCTGAGCCTGGAAAGAAAGCAGACTTACGAGAAATTAGACATGCGTGAACTGCAGCTAAGAAAGTAAAAATTACTATTAGGACTAAACCTTGCAATTCAAAATAATTCTGTTTTCAAGGCAGAAATAATCCTATTTTAGCTGCTGTACTCACACGCATTCCCTACGAGCACAGAAGGGTTCCACCGAACTTTACGGGATGGAACCAACTGGGTTCTGTAGGAACGTCCTACAGAAGTGCCACTCGTGGCAGCTATGCAATTTAATGAAGAATTTTCTCTCTATAGCTTTTCTAAATCCACGTACAGAGATCTGCAGCAGGAATAAGATGTCTTAGTTAATGCGGCAGGACTGCAGTAAAAATCACTGATAGAAAGATTAGCAATTTCTATTAAATTTTAGATGCATTTTCCACTGGTGGTGTTACTATTAAATTTTAAAGAACCATTTTAAAGGTACTAGAAAATAAGAAACTGATAGCACAGAACATGAATAAAACATAGATGGCTATTAAACAAAGTTTCTTACACGCAGCTACGCCAGTTCACCTAAATCACAGTCTTCTAAACCCCGTGACGCCAAATCAGAGACTCCTCTGACTCCGGACGACACGTCAAGTGGAATGGTGTTCAGTTGTGCAATGCTTTTGGGGTGTGACAAAATGTCCACTGGGGACTTAAATCGAGACCATGGTAGTTATTCTTCCATTGCTCTGTGTTTCATTTGAGCCTTGGTCTGCATGACAAGAAGTCAGAATAATATGCCACCGCTTCTCTCCCCCCCCCGCGCTCCTCTGCCCCAGCAGCGTTTCTTATGTTCTGGGCACGTATACAACTGGCTAAGGAGCTGCGTTCTGGAAGGCCCTTTATTGATTAGGTGCAAAACAACATCAAGAAGTGAATAATAAGCATAATCTGAAAAATGTAGTTGCATGTCTCGCCCTTGTAAACATTTACTATTTAATGGTGTAATTGTACTTTAATCCTCCACATCATCTGATGTAACTCATTATGTGTTTTTCTTTTAATTAGCAAACACACAATCCAAAAAAAGCAAAGCCCACAAAGTTTGTACGTACCATAAAAACTGAAGCGAAAATAGTCTTAAAGTAATCAAATGCTCTCTCTTTGGATGCAGGCTTATCTTTTTAAAATCAAAAGAGAACTTCATTGGCACAGGGTAGAAAAAAACCCTCCATAATTCATGACAGTACCAAGAAAAAAAGTTCTTCTTCTCCAGGAGGACTGGAAAGGGCACTTTTATTTATCTTCTGGACAGACAAAAATAGTAGAACCTAGACCAGATATGCTGTAATTAATGTATTCAAAGGTCAACAGGCAATGGTATTTATACAATAGATGGGTGCAGACTATGCTGGTTATAGTATTAATCACCACTATTTGAAAACAGCATTGTTTTCTTACTAGGTAAGAACTTTAAAAAGTTTCAGAAACAAAAAAGAAACTTTTTCTTTTTTTCCTCATACCTGCGCCTGCTATTCTTTTTAACCAATTGCTTTTTCACTCGTGAGGTGTAATATTTGGGACAAAAATGCCCGAGTTTACAGTCGCCCAGGACTGCCAGAAACAGACCCAGACTACCTCACTAGTTGTGTTGAGGAAACTAAATTAAGCAAGGGCAAACACCAACTGGAAAGTTGTCAGTTTACTGAATGAATGGCTTCATTTTACACACCAGTTAGAATATCTTAATCAGAATGTATTTCTATTCAAGGCCAATACTTTTACTACCAGGTGGCAGTTTGTTTTAACTGAAATTGTATTAAAAATGTAATTTCTTTCCACTTCACTGTCACCCAACAAAAAGGGTTGTCAGATTCCCAGCCTGTCATGTTCAAAAATATTTAACCATAAACTTTCTCACAATGTTATATTTGGTGTTACCCACAAACCTTTATTAAAGCGATACTGCCAGTGTGGCTGCAGTTAAGATCTGAGAATGTTTCTATTAAGATTATTACATTAAAATATTGTCAAGAGTTTGTAAGAGACATAAATATTCATGCACATACGCCCCCCCCCCCCAAACTTAGAAGGAAAGTTCCACATAAAAAGAAAAATTTAAATACATACCCAAAGCTGCCTGTTTGTAATTAAAATTTGGGGTTTTTCCTAAACATCTTTGCTAATTTTTTAACTCTTTCACACTGTAATGTAAAATAGTTCTGTTTCAAAGCAACTGCCTGATAAAGTGCTAAAAGAGGTAATTCGCATGAGCAGAAAGTAATTAGTCATTGTTTGCACAATGCTTTGAAAATATAAAACCCTACATGTCAACTAGCATTAAAATATAGTATGATTGAAATACAGAGATTTAACAAGCAACCACTGCATCTCACAGACACTCAAGTCCACACACAGGAATTAGTACTACGCTGTTATTAATGCACAATCACAATATGTGAATAATAATATTCTTCACACGCAGCCAGAGCATGCATGGTAATAGTGGGTACTATGAAAGTTTACTATGAACGATAGATAACACGATAGAAAAATAATACTGCTAGGGATGCATAAAATAATACTGAATTTACTCGATCACCGATAAAAACATAAGGCAACCCACAAAGCTATTGTATAAGTTATGCTAAAAATGCATTAAAAATATAAGAGGATAACCTGGCTGCATCATGAGTGTTTGATGCCCAAAGAAGTCTCAGATCTCTGAAGTTGTCATTAACATTTTTTTTACTTTATTAACATTACTATGAAATAAAGAAAAAAATAAAGCCATACTCTCACAGGCAAAGATTGCCCAGTGTTATTTAGAGTCTGTTTTAGAGGATCACAGGCAAAACATGTGAACTTAAAAGCTGATGCAACTTTGCCCTTTACTTACTTTGTTGTGACTACATATATGCAAAATTTCAAACAGAGAAAAGTTACTATATGTAACAAAAAAACGAAGCAATAATCAGAACAGGGTGGATTATGAACTGACTACTCTTCTCCTGTCTCATCTGTCTCGGTTTTAAAAAGGTGAGACAGGCTTCTGTTGTCACAAACAGGCTGAGGATTAACTTGTATACAGGCACTGATGCACTACTGAACTGCAGCGTTATTGATTCTATGTGGCAAACCTCAAGCAGGTATACATTTTTCAAGAGCAAAGAAGAAAAATACTTTTTTTCCCCCCTCTACAGAGAAAGGTTCCAGTTGTTTGGTTTGACCATGTTATTAACAAACTTTCATTCAGTGGTTAAAAAAGAAAAAAAAAAAAATCTTTCAAAGTGTTGATATCATTTCCAGACAGTCTTGTCAGCATCACAATTTACAGGAAATAGTTGATGTTCTCAAACAAACCCTGTATTTACTCATAGACCCAGAGTACTTTAAAAAAAAAAAAAATCCTCACTCTTTTGGAGGGCTTTTTTTAAATGTCACTCTGGTGGAATATCTGAGAGAGTTGTCTAACCTAACACACATACTGCGAACATGAGGCAAACACAAACTGCAGTTCAGAAGACTACTGTAACTTTTATTCGCATTTTGTCCACGTCAGGAACTGGCTCTTACCACTACTTTCCTTTGCTGCCCCTTGCATTTTTAACTCTGGCAGTCTTCTCTAAATGTTCAACTTTTCCTAAAACCAACAGGAAAGTAACATGATGCCACCAACATCCATAGGATTTAGTTGAGTAGTTGAAGAAGACTGCCTGAATGGCAAAGACGTTTGATGGTTCCTTGAGAGACTTACTGAACTCGATTAAATAAAACCTGAAACGTATTAAATTATTGTTTGTTTCAATCAACATGCAAAACGCGCTGCGTGCTGTAAAAGCAGCGAAGGCAGCACGGTCCGCATAACAGCTTGCACTCTTTTCACCAGAAAATATTTTCCCCTCGAAGGGAATTTGTCGCCTTGGTTCTCCAGGCGTGCTGAGGTGCCCCTGGCTCCAGCCCTGCCAGGCAAGGTACTCGCACTGGCGGAGGAAGGAGTGATGGAGGGGAGACGCCTCTCCACTTCCACTCATCACTTACCCCCACAGCTCAGCCAGCGCACTTGAGAAGTTTGCCATTTGCCGACAGAACACGCAACCGATTGTGGAAAAAAAAGGCTAAAACATAAAGGAGGCTAGCGGGCCCCACCAGAACCCGCGTTAGGACTGCCGGGATGTCTGGGCGCCTCGATCTGCAGCAGGGAGGCAGATAAACAAAGCCCCCGAAATGTCAAGCCCCCTCGGGCTGCCGCTCGCGGTCCCAGGGCGGCGCGGCGGAGGGCAGCACCCCGGGCCCGACCCCGGCC
>VYZV01031948.1:28831-61867 GCA_013401275.1 Pandion haliaetus | reverse complement strand
ATTCCCCTTTTTAAATAAATTCTGACTGAAATGGAAATGAGGGAATGAAATTGTCTCAGAATTTTTTGATGTTAGCTTCCAGAGTGCCTCCCTTCCAGACTGTTCTCCTACTGGACTGTTCTACGTGTCCATGCTGTGTGTTCTACTGCTGACTGTAGTTTTGTACTCAAGACACTACAAACATGCCTGACTGCCCATACTCATATTCGTAGCAGAAGCTGGGAGTTCAGGGTAACATATCTGCTTTGTAGAATGTAGGAGTCAAGACAATGGTGTCACCACATCTGAGCTAAATAATATTGCTTTCTCTTGTGATATATGGATTTAGCCTAAAAATTTAGGGTTTTTTACTGATGTGCTCATACAAATATGTGTTACAAACAGAAAAAACAAGCAGACAGGCTTTGAATGTAATTGCTTTTTCTTAGGCATTTAAACACATCGAGTCTCTTGTGTGACTGCCAGTTAAAATGGCTACCACAGTGGATGTCAGAGAACAACTTTCAGAGCTTTGTAAATGCCAGTTGTGCCCATCCTCAGCTGCTAAAAGGGAGAAGTATTTTTGCTGTCAGCCTGGATGGGTTTGTCTGTGGTGAGTATAGCCTCTATTCCTCATTCCATAGAACAAATTTTGCTGAATGCATTGATTTTTGTTGTGGTTTCTTTGCTATGTTTTGATTTCTCTAATAAAATGGAGAGGATTTAATGTTTGTTAACATCACCTTCTATGTTCCCAAACTGTGATGTAGATGCTTAAAGCTTGTGGCTTTGTACAAGATGGGGAGTGACCTTTTTTTGAGTTTTATGTCATGTACAGCTTGCTTGCGTAGTACATAGCACAGTGTGCAATAGTTTGTAGTGGTAAATGTATATACCTCTAGATTTAAAAGATGGATATTGTTTAGATAACTATCATTTTTAAGTGAGACATATTTTGGCAAATTGAGGATGCAATTTTTGTTTTTGATGATTTGTAAATTATTTTCATGCTTTATCAGTCTTGAGGTTATTCCAGAGCTGAGAAAATTTGAAGGTAAGATACCCATACTGGCCTCAGCTCTGACCTTTTTTATGTGTGCTTGTTGTCTACTTTAAAAATTATTTGGACCATGTAAATTATTGCCTCTATGTAAACTGTATTCTAAAATATCCAATTACCACAGTTATGCTACTGATATTTTGTATTTCAGTATGCCAGATAGTAAATGCTAGTAAAATTTTTTTACTTTGACTTGAAAATTTGAGGTGATAGCATCCGCCTTAAAAATGAAATTTCTCTATGTGTGTTTAGTAACACTGATTATCACCTATATGTTAAGTTTGCTATTTAAAGCAAAGTGAAGCTAAGCATTCAGAGTATAGATGTGCGAGTACTCCGATACATTAAATGGGAACTTTGAAAATATCAGGAAATTAAAAGCTAACAGGATTTAATATATTTTTGTTGTATACATTTTATTTTTCTTACAAAAGAAAGTCCAAACTTTATATTCTTTGGAGACAAAACAGTAACCATATTTGTCTTCTCAGTAACTTTCCTCTCATAGCAAATACGACTGCTTAATTTTCACTGTTGCCACTCATTTCATGATATTTCATGCCCTTTTTCCAGTGGGAAAGCAGGCACAGAATATAAAATAGTGTACAAAAATGTGTTTTCTCCCTTTCTATTAGCTGTCAAATGTCTAGTATATTAATGTTAAATGAGTAGATGGTGCATAATCTAGCTACTGCTGAAAAGGAGAAGTTCACGTAGTGTGGGTAATCATATGTTACTCGATAGCTAATGGAGTAATATATGAAATATACATCCTTATTTATGAGAAGCTCCTTCTGGCAGGAAATTAAATTGGGGGATTTAAAGATGTATCTCTTTATTTGTTAAACACAGGGTATCATGATCTTTAGCTGCTGAATGCCATTTTTAATTAATCAGTTTCAAACACTTTAAGATATATTAGCAAAAAGGGTTGTACTAAGAGTAAATTGTTACATTTAATATGTAATTGTCATGCATAAGTAACTAGAATCTCTTAATACAATCAATGAGTGTTTCCCTGTTCCTTAAAACTTTAAAGTGTGCTATCATTAGACACTGGGGTGTACACACCTTGCCGTATAAGTTTACAATGGCCACTTTTGCTTTTATAAAATTTTCAAGAGCAGTGTGCTAAGTCCTGTCTGAAATTAAAATAAATAATCTATTATGTGTAGTTTATGAGCTTATAAATGTTCCACATCGTGCTGAGTTCCATTTTTGAAAACAGCTAGGAGATAGGAGGGAATCATCCTAAATTTGTTAAAGGAAAGCACATGTTAGGCAAAGATTCCACATCTGTGAAACTAAAAAAACCCCAAGAAAAACAAAAAACAAACAAACAAACAAACAAAAAAAAACAAACAAAAAAACCACCCAACCACCTGTGAATTTTGTGCTTCCTAAAATCATGTCTTTCAAGCTGAAACAAATCATGAGACATTTCCGTACTAAAGATAACTGTGGAAGAAAAACAGAATAGATGCTTTTTTTCACCTGTATTTATTACTTCAAGTTAACAGTGATGCTAAAAGAGTACCATCTAGGTGATGAATAGCTTGTTTTCTGTTACATATTAGTCAAGTGGCTTCTATATACAGTAGTCAAGTGGCTTCTATAAAATGAGAAATGTATTTCTCAGAGTGTATGCATCTGTGTGTATATGTATTTATGTATTTGTGTGTATACATGTGTGTGTGTTTGTGATACATGTATTCAAATATACTCTCAAAATACTCTGTTCTGACAAAACACATTGCCAGTCTTATCCTAGAGTGTTATTCTGTATTCTGCAGTGTCTGCTTGAGTAACCTTTTCATCCCCTGTTCCTGCCAAATAATTAAGATTTTAAAATATTTTATTACTCCATTGATAGTACAGCTAAAACAGGATGAAGTATGTTCACCTGTCCTTCACAAGGCTAATTGAAGTATTTACAGTGCTTTACTTAGTTTTCCCTGTGCAAGGTCAGTGAAAGTATCAACTCAATTTACAAATGGTATAGTTTGTCATGGAGGACTTAAGGCATGGGTATGAAGCGTGAAAACCGAATGGCTTGGGAGATTGTTAAAGGCCCATGCTTAGAGTCTCAGATTGGAGGATCCACATTGCTGGAGTGCAGCTCCAGACTTGCAAGCGTTCTGCAGGCAGCTCCAGTTCAGGCTATCTGCACGTCTCATTTTCTTTTGTAACATGCAGCGTGGAGGTTCTTCAAGGAAATAACGCTTTGGCCCTGGTATGTTGTTCCCAAACAAATGAGATGTGAGGAGGCAAAGGGTCTAGGTAAAACCTGACTGGTTGCAGTGCAGACAGGGTCTGCAGTAAGGAGTATTTGGGGCCCACAGCTTTTCCTGAAGTTGCTGTGAAGTTTGGGTCTGTGTCTTTGTCAGGAGGTAGGAGACATCCTGAAAGTTGGGAATATACTAAGGCTTTTGCTTTTGGGAGACCAAGCATTAAATTGTCCACTCCTTTTGTACATGCAATGTACACACAATTGACAGAACAAATAGTTCAGAAGGCAACTAATTCTGTAAACTCACAATATGGCACTTCGAAGGTAATTTTCCAATAGTAAAGGGACTTCCAGAAACTAACCTCTTGAAAGTCTTGTGTCCTGCCCTGCTTAAGGGATCTTCAGCACTACTGTGTTTGTACGGTGGACTAAACAGCCACAAATCACTGGAACAATGACTTTTGTACATGATTGAATTTTGTGGGTATGGGGAAAACCCATGACTTTAACTTGCAGTTTCTGATGGCAGAAGAACTATGCTTTCAATAAAGAAAAACTCAGAGCAGCCTGAGGTGTAAAGATGAAGGGTAGGCTTCATGACTGATGTTCAGAATAGTTCTTACGGATGTCAGGGGGTAGTTCTCTCCTCTTTAGTGCAGCTGTTGACAAACTGTACACACAGTCTGCTTTAAATGTGCTTTCTCTTCAATAAGAGATGACTTGGCACAATGAACTCATAAATACAGCATCTTTAAATGCCCTAAGGCTAACAAAATTTAAAATGAAAGTATTGTGTATCCATTTTATAAATACCTACCTGACTCTTCTCTCAAACCTATAAAACAAGGCTTACAGACTTTTTCTAAAAAATCCTCAGGCCTCACGTATATTTTTTTTTTCTCTTCCTCTGTGTTACTTTTTCTCCCTTCTCCCTTCTGTGCAGATGATTTTCCTAAACCACAGATCACTGTCCAGCCAGAAACCCAGTCAGCAATCAAAGGTTCCAATTTGAGTTTTGTATGTTCAGCAGCCAGCAGCAGTGATTCCCCAATGACTTTTGCATGGAAGAAAGACAATGAATTACTGCAAGATGCTGAAATGGAGAATTATGCACACCTCCGGGCACAGGGCGGTGAAGTGATGGAGTACACTACCATCCTTCGGCTGCGCAATGTTGAATTCAGTAATGAAGGGAAATACCAGTGTGTTATTTCAAATCACTTTGGTTCATCCTACTCTGTCAAAGCCAAACTTACAGTAAACAGTAAGTATGTTACTTCTTGCTTGTGGACTTAAAGTAGAATGATTTTAATCAAGATACGTAAATATAGTTATTTCCATTCTCATCATCTTTTCTTTTAGAAGATTCCTTAATAAGCTGATACTATTCTTAAAATATATCTTCTTCCAAGATCACCATTCAGTTTTACATCTAGCCGCATTGTGCTGAACCATAGTATAGGAAAAAAAAAATAACAGACCCAATTTGAACTAATTCTGACAAAATCTGTGTAATAAGATGGAAAAACATTAATCTTTTCTTCACAGGAGTTAAATGTATACTCTTGTTTCAAGGTACTATGGAAAGGTCATGTAGGAGGCTGTTAGCAGAAATGAGGTTTTGATCTAGGCAGTCTTACGTGCTTCACAGCTCCCTCCCTTTCTCTGTGCTGGCTGCTGATAAATTCAGGTTGTGTGTTTCTCTGGCATTTTTAGGCCCAAGGAGCGTGTTAAGAGGATGCTGCGCAAAATAGGAAAAATATGTTTCACTTACTCATTTTGGTATCACTAACTTTCCTTTAGTGCTGCCTTCATTTACAAAGATCCCCATGGACTTAACCATACGTGCTGGGGCAATGGCACGTTTGGAATGTGCTGCAGTTGGGCATCCCGTCCCACAGATTGCTTGGCAGAAAGATGGTGGAACAGATTTTCCTGCAGCGCGCAAGAGGCGCATGCATGTCATGCCTGAAGATGACGTATTCTTTATTGTTGATGTAAAGATAGAGGACACAGGCGTTTATAGCTGTACAGCTCAAAACACTGCTGGAAGCATTTCAGCTAATGCAACGTTAACAGTACTAGGTAAGACATTGGCAATCCTTAATGGCATAGTCTCCTTGAAGACCAAAACTATTGCTAAGCACTTTTAAATCATCAGCTGATTAAAAACAGCAATGTTATGAAAGTGCTGTATAGAAATAAAAATACTCTGAAATAATTTGTATTGACACAGTTATAGATTAGAAATATATGCTCGAGCTCACAAGCACTGTTATGGTGCAAAATAATAAAAGTTAGTTATGTTTCTCAGTGTGTAGACGATGTCTGATATGGGGGGGTGCAGGGGGTGTGGCTGTTATTTCTGTTTAGAGACAGGAGATTTTGTTTAACTTTTAATTTCCTGATGTTTTGATAACCATTTTTAATCTAGTTCCCTGTAATCTTGAGCCTGTATGATTTGGCCTTTTTACCTTCCAAGGTAATCAAGCGTCTAGGTCTGATCAATTGACAAGTAAACTGTAGGCTCTAAGTTCAAATTCCTTGAGTGTGTTTTTTTTCCGAGAATGAGAATAAGCTTCATTAGGCCTTACTGATGCATTTAATTTAGCTTTTCCTCTTGAGCTGTGAAGGAAAGGGACATGTTCCCATTCTTGCAAGGTCATTTAGAATATAAGGCTTATGCTTTCTTTTTAGAAACACCATCATTTTTGCGGCCTTTGCTGGATCGAACTGTAACAAAAGGTGAAACTGCAGTCTTGCAGTGTATTGCTGGTGGTAGCCCTCCACCCCGACTGAACTGGACAAAGGATGACAGCCCTCTCGTGGTAACGGAAAGGCATTTCTTTGCTGCAGGCAATCAGTTACTAATTATTGTGGATACAGATTTAGAAGATGCTGGGAAATACACTTGTGAAATGTCTAATACGCTTGGAACAGAACGAGGCAACATCCGTCTTAATGTAATTCCTACTCCTACCTGTGATTCTCCTCAAAACATTGCCCCGTCACTTGATGATGATAGATGGGCCACAGTTGGCATTGTGATCATAGCTGTGGTTTGCTGTGTAGTGGGCACTTCCTTGGTGTGGGTGGTCATCATCTACCACACCAGAAGGAGAAATGAAGATTGCAGCATCACAAATACAGGTGTGTAAACTGAAGGTTTGCCTTGGAAAGGAAGAAAAATGTTTGTGGTTGCTTTGCAGTGACTTTATTGTAGGAACATTTGTGTGCTTTGAGTCACAGTCAGAAGAGTGAGTTACTTGTTACCTTCAGCACTTTGCTGACAGGTTAAAAATGCTTCTACACGCTCTGAAGTATGCTGATGGCTTTTGTGTGTGTTTTGCTTCTCCACAGATGAAACAAATTTGCCTGCTGACATTCCAAGTTATCTGTCATCCCAGGGGACACTGGCTGAAAGGCAGGATGCATATGGTTCATCTGAAAATGGCAGTCATCATCAGTTCCTCTCATCTTCTGTGGGAGGGTATTTCTTGCAGCAGAGGGACAGTAATGGTAGGTGTAAAATGTTAAGCAGATTTTTCCATGTTGCTTGAGTAGCTGCAGTTTGGCTATTGTCTTTCTAACTAATAGAAATAACACTAAAGAAACATCTTCACTGAAATTTAAGGGAGGATGTGAAATATATTGCTTGGGATTGCTTCAACAAGATAATAATGGAAACTTGGTTCTGTTCATCCAAATGATGTTATGGCCTTGCTTAAATCATGAAGTGTTTCTCTAGTTTCAAGGGTAAATTTAAACTGATGATCACATTTCCAAAACGAGTGTCCAAAAGGAATTACAACAGCATGTCTTCCTCTGTTATAGCTTGAAAAGGATGCTTTTAGTGGAATGTAGGCATGGGTGGTAATACCAGTGTAACTTTAGTATAATATGATTAAACTTTCCTGTTAGAAAAGTCATTAGGGTCAGAGTCAATAAAGGATTTAAGGTGACAGCAAGTTAAAAGCTGCAGTACCTAATATTTATACGTCTGGCCCCTAAGAATGCAGAACATACCTGGGGTAGGGGGGAAAAGGCACCTTTCTGGGAAGGGGTTGGGGTCGGGGGATAGTCAGGAGTTGGGGCAGGTGGGAATGGAGCAGTGGCGAGACAGTTCTGTATTCGTAGGGTAGTGAGAGGAGCAGCCTTTTTGTGGAGCAAGAACCACAGACCATGTCCACAGCTTTCAGGAACCATTGAGCTGAAAGTCAGTATAGCTGTTAGAGCAGCCAGTGACTTCCCTCAGATTCTTCCACCTGGGACTTTCTCATTAGCACTGTGCTCCAAAAGGTTCCTGTGCATGAGTCTGGCTTCTGGTGCTTTACAGGAAGGGAGTCCCTGGTTCTGAAGCCTGTGGTTGGGTTTGTTCTGTTATCCAGGGACTGTATAATGATGGAAAGCGTGACACATTCTCTAAGCTAATTAATTGAACACTTGCTAGAATTAGAATTCTCATCAAAAGGTTAGGTTAAACTTAAGCAAGCTCTAAATACACTATGAAATTTAGTTGAACAGACAGGGTTCTTAAAAGAACAAAACTTAAGAAATGGTAAGCTGAAGCTTAAGAAAAGACCATACGCTGACATGTCAGTTTTATTTTTAAGGCATTTGCCATCTAGATAACGGCAGTGAAACAGACTTAGAAGGTGTTGCTGATCCATTCCTATGCCACTATCTGGGGACTTCAGGGACTTTGTATTTAAAAGGAAACACATATGGCTCTGAGGCCTTTGAAGCATACAGTGCAAGTAAGTTGGTGGGGAAGAACCTTTTAGTCCTAATTTGTTTGATCTTGTGCTATGATGAATCTATATAAAAACAATTTTTCATTTTCTTTAGGTTGCAGCCCTGACCAAAGAACAGCATGCCTGGACCCTTATGAATCTGGATATTTGAAGAAAAAGGAATGTTATCAATACTCACCTCCACTGGAAGATCCCTTTGACCAGTGTGCTGGCATTATTGGGTTACAGGCTACAAGCAGCAAATTGATTAACTCCATTTATACTCAAAATGAAGGAACTGGACTAAAAAGCAAAAGTCTGAACTCAGACACATTAGATTTAAACAGAAGTTTGGAAGCCTCATCTATTATCAGTAACAGCACTTTCATGGGTATGTTCTAGCTATTGGTTTTTATTCAAGCTGCTGGTATTCTTGCTGTCTTGTTTCCTACTTCTAATACTAAGCAAACCTGATTTCTCAGGTTTTTCTTTCTCACTCCTACAGTAGGTAATTCTGCAGTAGAGTTTAAGCGCTCATAATACTATTTTATTTTATTTCAAAGTAAGGCACTGTGGAAAAAATGCCCTCTCTACCCCTCCTTTGTCTTCGTTTCTCATGGTGTGTATGACAAAAGAGTTCTGAAGCTTAATTCAGGGTTTACGATTTTAATCCAGGTTGCAGGGAGAGGTGAGAGGAAGGAGAAGAGCATTGCTTTACCTTTTGAAGCTCCCTAAATTTTGGGTGTTGGTTTGGTTGGTTGGTTTAAAATGCGTATAAACCCACATACTGCTTTCATCCCTGTGATATCTGAGCACCAAGTGCAGCCCTGGTACTGTGGATTGTCTCCTGGCTGGTGTGTCAGCATGGTTGATCAAGGCCTGGGTCTGCTGGCTCTGCAAGGGGACCTGGGGGAATGTTCATCACTGGGGTCTTTGTTCTCAGGGGGTGGGGAGGGAGGTACAAGCTCTGAAGTTTTCCCCCTTCGAAAGCCAGATGTTTGGACTGTAAAACATTGCAGATGCCATGACATCTGGCAGAGGCCCTGGGACTACGCAGAGCTTCCTGGCTGTCTGCCACTGTTGCTGTGGTGGGACTGTGGTAGGGCTTTCCACATCTCCTGCAGAAAGTAATTCTACTGTCTGTGGTTATACCCAGGAGTTAATGCAACCTCGAGGGCTCATATTCCCCTTTCTGCCCTAAAAAAATCTATGCAGAGCTACTGTTTTTGTCAGTTCTCTGAGCTATTACCGAACCCAAGTTGCATCATCATTGCATTGGATGCCTCATAATTCTTAGCGCTCTTCACTCAAAGACCCTATGGTTAGAACTTGGAGGTGGTGGCTGTGGAAGAAATCTTGATAGATTTCTTGTCTTTAGTGGTGGATTCACTTCTTCAGCATCATTGTCTTGAAATTCAGCCCCCTTTTGCCTCTACAGTCACAATGAAGAAGACAGCTGGCATTAACATCACTGTTGATGCACGAGCCAGAAAGTTCAGNNTTTTTTTTTTTTTTTTTTTTTTCAATACAGGATTCTTTCGTAGCTTTGGTGCTGTGAGGAACATCCTTTCATGTTGTGTTAGGAGCAAAATTGCTCTGCAAATCACTGATGCAAATATGGACCTTGTCCAAATCCATTTTTAGTAACTTCTCAGATTACAGTTTTATTTGAAACCTCTGCTTCTAGCAACTAAGCAAAACTAGAAGTACAGCTTTTTGGGTGCAAAATTTATTAATGATTGTAGTGTTATTAATAAAAACCAAGTTCTTCAAAATCAGCCTGTGGCACATTGTCCTCTGAAAGTAATTCTTTTGCGTGTCACTTACAGACACTGGCTTGCGATGGCTGTACCTTTCTTCGGTGAAAAAAGAGAAGGCTCTTCTTGCAGAGGTGTTGGATGCTAACACCTTCCCAGTGGTGAAGAGTGACAGGCACACTAATTACTTTCTGGCTAGTGAACCAAGATAATTATTAATAAAGATTCAACTGAAATGCCAAATGCTCTTTGGGCTACGTCTGTTCTAGCCAGTTGTGGGCAAAGAGATGAACAGGTGTGAATGGAGAATTTGGCTGGCGGAACCTTTATTATTAATGGGAGATGCTAGCCAGAAAAAGATTGTTTTAGCATTCACATTGCACAGTGGGAGGATGTTGGGTAACCTTATGCATGTTGGAATTTTTCTTTTTTTCTTTTTTGCTGAACTGCATGGCAGATTTCATGTGCCATTAGTTCATTGAAGGACAAACGGGGAGACTGTTGTGAATTTTACATTAGAAAGTGTCTTGTCATATGTTTGCAGTTTGGTCTGTGTGCCCACCTCTCCCCTCACCACCCTCCCCAAAGAAAAATGAGCATGGGAGTAGTCATGAAAACAAAAGTGATGAAGATGTGCATGGCTATACATTTACTTTGGAAATGTTTTTAGTGTCTCAGGTAGCAGAATCTTGCCTTATGCTTGTGATCACACGGATGTTTTCTTTTAAGGGATAAAATAACAGTTAAGTAAAACCTCACTTTGGTGAACTGCTTGTGTTGATCCTTGGCTTGCATTCTAATGTACAGCCCCTAGTGAGACACAAAACTGTTAGCATCAGTATTTCTGTACTTACTCAGTTACTATCTTTCAGGAACTTTTGGAAAGCCTTTATGGAGGTCTCAGCTGGACACTCTTTCAAGTTGTAGACAGCCAGCAAATTGCCAACCAAAAGCCTCACATAATAATCCTCATGCCTCACAGGACTTTGATGCAGAGGCAGACGAAGATGGAAAGGAAAGGACAGTTTCTAGAGGAGAAAATAGCATTTATACTTACAAACAGTCCTTTGAAAACTTTAGGACTTCTACTTTCCAATCCTGTGATTTGGATACATAGCTCCTTTTGGACCTTCCATTGATTTCTGGAACCAAAGAAATACTTTGACATACTACTACCTCAATGTGGAATTTTATTTAAAAAGGGAATAAGGAAAGGAAGAAGGGAAGAAAGAAACCGTGTGATGCTATGAATTCAGAACAAATAAATGCCTTTTTATTCAACTAAAGCATAATTGTCAAAATGCTCTACGTTTTATACAGGGAAAACATTCCTTATAAAAATACTATATTTCTAATTATTTTATAGCTTTGTTTTATGCAAATAATATCTTTTGTAAATTAATGGTGTATATAATACAGCATATGTATTTCTATGTCAGACTTCATTTTATTGAAACGAGTAGTAAGCATTCTAATTTTGTACTGTTACTTGTACCTTTTTACAAATGGAAACGTCATGCTGTTTGCAGGTATCATGCATCTTATTTGCACATTACCTTTAATAAAATATGCTGCCATGTGGTCTCTGATCCACATTAGTGTATGAAGAATGAAAAGCGTGAATCGTGTTTGTAGATAGTGTTGCATATGTAGGTGCCTTCTGTTGCATGTTTGCACGTTTATTTGACCAAAACTTGTATCTTTTAGAATTTACTGTGTTAAATACGTATGTTCAGCTTCTAAAAGTGGTTGTGGTCCTGCCACAGCTACTGGTAGGGTGAGTTGAAGCTATTTGTCCCAAAATAAGTATGCAAATCTTCCAGTTTGTGAATTCCTGCTATCAGATGTGTGTGCACACATTCTGAGTTTTCATGCACACATTCTGAGTTTTCATGCACACAAGGCTGTAGTGCCAACAATCTGCCCATGCCTGTGTGCAAATAGCATACATGCATTTGGTGGGGGATATGCACTGGAGATGCACAAATCCGTATCAAGCTGTTTAGTGAAAGAAGAAAGGCACTGGATATCTGCCTGGTAGCATCACTCTTTTCTAAGTGGTGTGGTGCTAAGTGTTTGCCAAATATGCAGCGCATGCCCGAGTCTTTGCTTTCCCATACCCTTTCTCCCTCTTTTTTGCTTCTGCAGCCCCTTCCACACCCAACATGAGAAGGTAATCCAAGTACCAGGTAATGTTTTCTTTGGTTGAACTCACGCTTCTGTTCCTTACTCGGCTACCCTTTTCTGGTAATAGAGGAGATCTGTGCTTTATTGAGTTGCTCAGTCAAGTTCAGCAGTTGTGAATTCCTGCTGGATTAAATTTGCGGAGATGCACCCAGTGCCTTTAACAATACGAAGTCAGAGAAAGAGGATTGCTTACTATAAAATGGTAATTAAAACTTTAGTGAAAACACTCTATTTTGTTTTTCTGTGTACAGATGCCTACTATTTTAAACAATGTGAATCCTGTTGTCCTTACTGCATTAAAACAGACTCCAAAATGGTTAATATTACAGGACATCAGCTTTTAAAATCTGCCTACTTTGAAGGTGCAAACTTACATGGTTGCCAAATAGCTTCTTTTAAAGTAAACTAAAAGCAGCTGTTGGAGTAGGCCATTACAGACATCATGGCTAAAGCTAGAGCAAAGGTTTCGCTGCCTGCTGTAGCTGAGCTGAGGGGTTTTTGTTGTTTGTAGCCATAAACCTGGTACCCAGATTGCAATGCAATTTCCCTTTAATTTAGGCGCCAGTATTAGAGACAGGAAGTTAATCCATCCTTAGTCACTGGTGGTCTTAAGTGTAGAGAATGGATTTTGCGTGCTTGAGTTGATCATATTGCCAGATTTTCTGACTCTGATTGTTAATTTGTCTTCATTGCTGCCAGATGTGCTGATGTGGTGACAGACATTGATATGGGTATTTGATTATAATTAAGTGCATTTTGAAAGAGATTAATTTTTCCTGAGTTAAGCACAAAGCTATAAGTCAATAAGGCAAGAAATCTTAAATTTGATACACTCGACTTTTTTTTTCCTCCCCACCCCCTGCCCAGTGACCCTAGTTTTTTTAGGGGGAGGAGAGCTGGGGGCCATGTTAGCTTGTGTTTGTAACCAGATACTACTTTTTGACATATCTAAAATGCAAAGAAAGTTAAAAAAAGTAAGTACATCTTTCATTCCAGAATTAATGTTTATCCTTAAGACTCCATGTTAAAGGTCCATCATGAAAAACAAGCTTTAAATTTCTTTTCTGTAGTGGGGGAAGGTTGGGAGCAGTGGTAATGTCATTTTAGTCCTTTTTCATTTTCTCCCTTCAATACTTTTTTTTGACTTGCTGTTGGATAGTATAAAGATCCTAATCTTTCAAGGACATGGATCTGTGTACCCAAATAAATGTTCAGGGTCAATGACTGAATTTTAAATGCTTCCCATGAAGTTTCATTTAGAGTCCTAAAAATACAAATGACTTACAGATTTATTTGATGCCTTAAATACCCAGAAATGGAAATGAACGCTCCTGAGTCCTCCTTTCTGCCAGGGTGAGTTTTCATGTTTAGTAAGTTGATTGTGCTTAAATACAGTGGCAATCTGTAAATTGCAAGATACTTGCACTATCTTGATAGTTCTTTTTCGGCCCGCTGATGTAACTGCACATCTGTCTTTAAAACAGATGTGTGGTTACATCAGCTTTCAAGTTCTCTTGCCTCCATTCTCTTTTTTTTTTTTTTTCTTTCCTTCCCCCTCTGAAGATCCAGATGTTAGGGAGCTGGTAGCCTGATATTTACACAGCTGAAAGCTAAATCGTAAGTTGATGTGATGGGGAAATAAATTGTGGCCAACACCAAGTAAAGCTTATGCTGCATCTCAGAGTCTTCGAATGAGAAACAGGTGTTGCTGAATGACACACATTCTGCAATTTTACGACCAGCAGCAACTGGAATCTTGTCATGGGCTTACTTAAAACTTGTAAAATGTTCTTTAAAGGCNCCTTAGTGCTTTACACAATAAAATGTTTTACCCGTTGAATTTGTACAAACAATTGGTAAAGTATAGTTTCTGCAAGCCCTGAATAATTTAATAATTTTACACAGATAAATAGTTACTTGTTTACCAGAATCTCTGTGGAGGAATTGTTTCCTGGCTGAATAATCTTAAGTGGTGTGTCTGAGATGATGCTGGGGGATACCTTCATAGTTTAACTGAAGGCTGTTACTATTTCAAACACACAAAACCTTAAGAAGCGCTGCAGTATTTCAGGACCAAATGCTTTAATTTAGAACTCTTTACTCAACTGTAAATGGATTTTGACAGTGCCACAATGGCAAAGAGTTAGGATCAAACTTTGTGCTGAAGAATATTGCTACTTTTCCAACTGAGGACTCATTAGTGTCACCAAATATTTCTTATTTCAGTCTCGGGGCTTGAACACTTAGGTCTTATTCCTTGAACTGCTTCAAAGAAGCTTAAAACTAAGCCTTAAGATTCAAGATCCATTAAACATTTGCAAGGATTTATACTGCAAACATTTGTGTTCTGCCAACCTTACATGCCAGGACCATAACTGGGGATTGTGTTTCTTTTCAAGTACAAATGTAAGCAGAAATTTTACTTGCTATTTGCAAGACTTCTTGTTGCAGATGTGAGACATCTCAGAATTATGTTTTCTCAGTGAAGTCTTCTCCCTTTTTTTTCCCCCTCACTTTGTGTATTGTTTTGTCATAAAGAATGTGTCTTACTAGTTGGATGTTAGTTTAGCAGCTGTGTGAAATTATTTTTATTAAGAAAATGAGGAGGGGGAGAGCCTGAGCCTGTTTTAGTGAAGGCAGAAAACCAGTGTATAACAAGGTACAGTTCTTGTACAGATGGTTTTACTCAGATGAAGAGCTTACCAGATACCTTCCTTTATTTTATTTTAGAGAAGTGTTATAGCAGGGGATAAAAGCCATAGTGTCTTTGCTCCTTATGTGTGGCAAAAAGTGCTTCTCACAGTTGTCATGCCTAAGTATTAGGGGTCAGAAATTCTGCTGAGATAACATATGTGCATATCTTATCACTTACCAAAAGGTACAGGAGGCATCTCCCATTACCCATGCTGCTTTTTCTCCCATAGCTCAATACTGCTCCCATGTCCTTGGGCACCCTCTTTGGGAACCCACACTACTCTCCTTCCAGTTTCTTTGCTTGCCTTGTCACCGTGGTTACAGGCTAGGACAACTATATTCAGTTTACAGAGCACAATGTAGCTGAAGACAGAAGTCAGCAGAGGTTGGGTGCTGGGGGAGAGGGGGGGAAGCATGGGGAGACAGGCTAGCCACAGCTTTAGGAAACTCTTGGTATGAATATGCGGTAAATGCATAATTGAGGAGACAGATATAAAATATTTAAAATAAAATGCATCTATTCCCGTGCTCTTCACAGTACTTTTTTTGTGTACTTAATTCCAGTTATCCTCTGTGCTCTAAAATGCCAAAAGCAGCTGTGCGCCAAAGAGCATGTCGTCTGGAGAGTTATGTCTTACTGCATCTAAAATCTCCTTTTCTGGTAGACGAGAAACAAGATCCATTTGTTATTCTGTGTTTGTGTTAAAGACTAAATATTGCTGGTGCAATGCATAGTTTCCCAGAGTCGTGTGGTCCATGGGGTCCACTGTGTCAGAATGCCTCTGATCAATGTGACTCAAGAACGCCATGGGACAACAGGACCTGAGAGTGAAGTTGGTAGTAATTTAAGTTCACTGCTTGTAAAACAAATTTAGGCTTTGTGACTCGAGTCCAGGATTTCATTTCCCACACAAGAGAACAGAACCATAAATTATGCTAGATTGTGGACTACTGATGGCACTTCAGCATGATCACTTCTCCTGAGCCATCAACAAGTGCTTCTGTATTATACCCATTCAGCCTGACTGTTGACCGTGGGCTGTTCACTAACAAGTGCAATGCAGGAGTTTGCAGTCTGAGCACCTGCATATACTGTGTTCTGAAATGAATGGTGACTAGTTTTAAACCCTGTGAATTTCAAATATGATGGCACTGGAAATTAATATTTTACTTACTTGACAGAGGTAATAAGATCCCCTGAATATAAGACAGGCTTTGAGATTTTGTAGGCTTTTGAAAGACTTGTATGCAGCATGGTCTGAAGACCCCCTCATTAGCCATAGCAATGTGCATCCTACTTCAGCACATCCTGTGTAGATATGCATGGAGAAGCTGTGACTTATGATTTGGGTCCACTACTGGATAATCAAAATTCAGGTATTGATTATACAGCCATTTGAAATAACATCTTCTTGAACGGTGAGACTTCAGCTTCTTTTACAGCAAAATGATGCAAAACCACATCAGTTCCTATCCAGTTAAACTATCTTTGCTGCTAATACTGGTGTCCGGTCTACTTATTATTTTGGAGATACACTGAAAAAGACTGTAAGGAGGAATTGACACTGATGTCCTTAGGTTTTCTTTATGCCGCTGTCTTCCATCTTGTGTTGCTATAACATGGAGAATTTGGAGCTCGGGGCTGCATTCATCAACAAATGGTGGGGTTTCACGATGAATTTCTTAGATGTGCCAGCACGTGACAGCCATATCTAATTCTGTCCTGCTGCTAATGTGCTGGCACGCTACATGTAAGGGAAGTAGTCAGAGCTACAGAGGTCCTGTAAAGTGAATGCAGTGGAGGAAGGCTGGAGTTCCTGTCATATCATAAAGTGAATTTGAACAATCACCTTCTTCCAAGGGAGTAACTTGTGCAGGTCTTAATGTTTACTCCTTGTAACACAGTTCTATAAGCTTACCAAGGAGTTAGAGCTGCCATTCCATCAGCACTTGAATGGAGCAGCTGTGCCATTTTCTGCAGGACACAGAGTACATTGGAGCTGGAGATATTTGGTGAGATACTTGTCTGATGCTCAGTCCATGTACGGCAGAATTGTTGCTGACAAAGAGCCGTCCAGGTGCCAGGGAGAATTGCATCTGAAGAGATACGCACATTTTCCCCAGAAATGTTAGAGGAGTTTTTGAAACTGCTTTTCAATCTCATTGTGATCCTAGACTCTTAGAAATAACCAGAAAGACTTGGTCCTTCATTTGGCATCACAGGGTCCCTCGTGACCTGCCTTACTGGATCCAGAAAGATTTTGAAGGCTATTGACTGATACAGTTGAAAACCAGAGAGCTCACGCACAAAAATACCTGATCCACTGGTACCACATAATGCTTGTAACACTGCTCCAAATGAGGCTTTTGTTCAATAGTTTTTTTAACAGCTGTGGCTCACTAGCACAGCAGTGAAGATGCTGCTATTTGAGTAAATGGTAGGAGACGTATATTAACAAGCCTGCTTTTGTAACCAAAACTAGCTACTCTCTTAAAATAAACTGTACTCACACTGCTGCCTGCTGTAGGTCTGTATGACAACAGCATTAAGAAAGCATCAGTGCTACAGCAGCCAACTGCCCAGAGCCTGGCTTCTGCCACAGGCTGATTGTATTCTTTATTAGCATAAACTTCTTTTCCTGTTAACCTTCCCTCAGGAAAGGGGAAACGTGGCCTCCGTTGTAATTAGCTTACACAGCCTTCCATGTAAGCTAAAGGATGGAAGGTGTCAGGGGCACTCACAGCAGCCTCGTAGATATTTACTATAAGGAGGGAAAAGTTAATCTGCTCTCAGATTTTGGCAAGGGGACAAAAACCTATGTGTAAAATAGTACTTAGAATGAATTAAATTTCACATAACTGTGACCACACAGTAGATAAAGTAGTAAAATGGTGGCAGTGATGGAAAATATGGCTAATCAGAAAGCTGTATTAAGTTAATTAATAAAATTATGCTTTAATGTAAACAGAGGTTCTTAAGTGCCTCATTTTAAAAATGTGCTTGTTTATTGCTCTGTAGCTTGTAACAATTGCATTATTTCATCTACCAGCACACTCTAGCAGTTTCATATGAAATAGCATTTTCACTCAAAGTAGTTTTTTTTAAAAAAAGAGAAGATAAAATGAAAAAGCAGCTTTGTGATGCTGAGTCACTGAACTCATTTTACTAAATTGCATAAATCAGAACATCAAAAAATTCTGAAAAAATGGAAATGCTTTGATTTTTCTCTTTGCAATTACTTGTTGCAAAATTATTTTCATTTTTGGTTTTGAATTCTCACTTTACCCTTCAGAACTGGAATTCAGAGTGCAGAGCCCTTTGGGTTATCAGGGCAACACAAACCAGATGCAGAGGCTGCCGTGGGCAGAGCTGTCGCTTGTTCTCTCCCCACCGTGCATCCCTCTTCCCAAATCCATTTGATCTGAGTTTGGCAGGTCTCTGCGGATTGACTGTTATTGGCCCCAGAGCATGTTTCTCTTCCTGATTTCTTCTTAGTGGTTCTGACTTAACAAGTTTCTCTAGTCATAAAGAGTCAGGCTTAATATTTTTCTGTGTGATTAGAAATGTTCTGCTCTCTGTACACCTTGAGAAATGTAGGAAGCTGGTCCCTGCACTTTCTGCCTAACCCCAGGTGATTTATTTCTGAACAAGCACTGAGCGGACTCTCCAGAATTCCCGCTGTGCCTGCTGCAGACGGCCCTTCTGCTGGGTTGACTCCCACCCTGGGCATGTCTTGCTCCAGCAGATCCCAAACAGCACCTTGCATTCAGGAGCTGTGTGAGCATCGCCCAAATCATCACTCCTGTTAAATTGAAGCGCAAATGAAAGGCTGCATCACACGGTCATCTCTCAAACAAGGCAGCGGAGAAAGTTCTTGAAGTTTATAATATTTTATCAACTTCACTTACTTTTAAAAAAAACCAACGACTTAAACAGCATTGTGTTGCAGGGTAATGGCAGTCATACTCAGCTTTCCCAAATATCATCAGCTATCTCCCCTGCTTTCTTCAACATCTTGCTGTCTTGCAGAGAAAATGGTTGCTAAGCAAATAGAAAAGCAAGTTATTGTAGGTGAGGATCTGGGAAAGGGATTCCTACCTCTTTTATCCACCCAAACCTTTCCAGCTCTTCAGTAGTGTTGGACCTCTTTTCTCCTCACAAAACATTCTTAAATGGAAAAGTAGGGATTTGTTCATATAGTTCATAGCAATTACAAATTAACTATTATATAAATTTGGTGGGATTTTTCTTTTTTTTTTAATGAGGACTTTCACAAAGGAGTTTTGAGTTTATGTGGGCTTCCTGTTTAAGCTTCATATTTTCCTCAGGAAAAAAAAAAAAGGAAAAAGGTCTGCTTTTTTAGGGCCAGGTGTTTTATATAGCTAAGTTAAAACATGCCTGGAAAGGCTGTGGTTATTCTCCTGTCTGACAAGTAATGCACTTTTTTTTTTTTTCTTTTTCTCCCCCCTTTTTGTAACATTTAGCATATACCCCTTTAAACATGTTGTTTATTTCTGTGTTTTCTGGTTGTGAATCTCCCACCACCATTAGTTTCTTTGAAACACTGGATTCAAAAGTGGACATTGGTTTCCCCCTCTTCCTCAAACATTCTTACAGATGTGGCTGTAAATCAATTACGGGGCTGACATAGCATTTGGCTGCCTGACAAATGTGCCATAATAACACAGCTCAGTAAAATGTGGAATTTCTGAGATACTACTTGTAAGTTTTTCAATGCTGTTGTAAATTTCCAGCCATGTCAGCGCAGGTGGAAACAAAGTCATAAATTGTGTGTGTGTGTGCCTGAGCACGTGTGTGCATAGAGGGTGGGGAGTAGCGGTTGCGTATACTTTACTTATTCTTCCCAAAGAGTTCCCTAGGTGGTTCACTGCATCCATGATTTAGTTCAGCTACTTGAAGCAAATTAAGAAAAGAAATCCCTCATTGTTAGCAATATTATTTTGATTTTAAAATTTTGGAGAGAGAGTGCGTGTGCACAAATTGAAGCAAGGAGGCTGTTGCAGCTATGGTTATGAGCTGGCCCTGGGAAGCCATTTCAAGCTTCACAGCAGCACTTCAGATAATGATGAAAGAGCTGTTTCAGTTACCCACCATGAGCTTCTGCTTCTCAGAGGGCTGAGCCGAGCCGCCCGTCGTCTTCAAGAGAAATCAGCGGTGAGCTGGAGTGCTGTGCCAGTGGTTCACAGCACTGGGCAAGGACAGGAATGTGCATTGTCGCAACACCTTTTGCTTTCCTGTTGCCTGGTGTGATTGATTCCGAGGCAAGACGTTTGGATATTTCCTTTTTCCTTTTGTCCTTAGGCCACTTAAAGGTAGGGTCATGTTTAGCAATATGGCTAACCCTATTGAATGGTCTATGCTGATGAGGCAGCCCCCATCCAGCCTGCCTGGCCATGCCAATCTTTCTGCCTCCCCTGCGGGAACTGGCCTTCACCTGAAACACATGCTGAGCCTGGCAAGGAGTTAGGCCATCTTCCCCCCACAAATAGTTTCTGGCTGCTCCCTTTCAATCCATGAGTGTAGGACTGCTCAGGAGTTGTTACACGATAGCTGAGGGCAAAACATTTGGAGGTGTCTTAGAATTTGATGAGATGGTTCTTCTCAACTACCTGAGAGGATTTTATTAATATCGCCTCTTCTTACAATGAGGGCTAGGAAGCATTACTGCTTAACAACCAAATAATAAGCTCAGGCTAAGAATCAATTTCTTGGCTATTATTTCAATCATCAATAGAGAGACACTATTTAGAACAAAACACCAAGTTATGGTACAGAGTAATATAGTCTACAGATACAGTGACTAACATTGAGCTGCGCACAAAACTAGCGTTTATCTTCACAATTACAGACTTTAAAATCAGGTATTGCTAAAGGTAAAGATGAGTATTTGGCCTTTCATCATGCACTTTCTGTCTTTAGCTGCTTGGAAACAAGCAATTTCTGAACTATGGTAATCTATGTATATTGTATTTTCACTTATATTTATTTCAAATACAGTCTACCCACTAATATGCAACAGGATCATCAACTGACAAGAATAATTAGACTTTAAAATTTGCAGAATAAATCAGCTAACTTAATTGGAAGACCAGACAGGAAGTATTCTAAATTTTTTCTGCTATCTGCTGTTTTATGGTAATCAGTATTTATACCAGCATTTCCCAAACAGAGCACACTTAAACCTAGGTCCTTTTATCCATAAAAGTATTTGATTTAAGGGAAAATTTATAATTCTATTCTCAGCAGAATTGGTCCAAAATGTGACCAAAATTAATATAATTTCCCTTAAGTAGTAAAGTGGTAGCTCCTTGTTACTGCTGCTGGTTCTGGTCCCTCTTTTGTGTCAGTGCTGAGAAGCCACACAAGAGTAGCTCCCACTTGGCGAGGCTCCTGCCTTGGACCTCCAGCTTGCACAGAGAAATATGGCTAAAATATGGATGGGGCATTGTGTGGTGGCTTGTCTGGTTTAGTCAGGAGCTTAGGGTGGGAAGACTCAAGAAATGCAGAGGGGAGAAAATATAAGGAAAGAAAAAGAGAATGACAAGGGAGGAGTGTGTGTGGGAGGAATATGAGTGGGCCATATTGATGTGCACAGACTGGGAGGATCAGGGATGATCAGCTATCAAAGAAACATGAGAAAGTCCGAATAAAACAGCAGAAAGAGTCTGTCTGGTCCCTCCTTGTAGGCTGGAGGTTGGGCTGGGAGGAAGGAGAACAGAAAGTTGGACATTTGTCCTGCTGCCACAAGGAGGGTCTACTCTGCACATTTTGAGCTCTTTTGGACAAAGTTAAATCAAGCTGCTCTGCAATAGATCATTATGAAAAATACTTCCACTGTCTTGTATTGGCACCACCCAACCCACACACCTGAAAGACACTCTCATGTCTTCACGTGCACCACGAAGAGCCCACACTATGCAGTCTGGTGACTTTGGTGGAGGTTTTAGCTCACACAAGTGGCTACAATGGTAGTTAGGGCCCAGATTCTTCCTGCTTCATTTTAGCTGACAGAAAGTTGGGCATCTAGCCTCTGGTAACAGTTTTGGTTTCCTCTGGACTCAGTGGATAAACAATAGGCATCTCAGGAGATGCTTCTCCCCACATGTCTTGGAAACTCATCTGAGGAGGAGCTGCACTGCTGTTCAAGGCTGCCTATGCCTCTGCTGACAGCCTTAAACAACCAGATTGAATTAGCCTAACTTTTGGTCATGTAGGGGTAGGTGAGTAAACCTTGTGCCGCAACAATATTTGTTCCTTACTAGGAATAAGAAAAAAGAGCACAGTTCAGCTGACTTCAGAAAGCCCCAAATGGGTTTATAAAAGCTGCAAGCAAGAAAACAGGTTTTTAATTGCAAGCTGTGGTGCATCTGGTGCTGAAGCTGAGATTATTTACCTGGTACCCTTTTCGGCTGACTTTAAATGCTCATAATAGTAATGGAGAACAGGAGGACTAGAGATAGTCAGAGTTCAGTCTGTTTTGCCAATACTATGACAAATAAATTATTGCAGAAACTATTCCTCCATAGAAGCCATCTGGGTTTTCCTCCTCCAATCCACTTAGAAAGGTCTCCTAAAACCTGCTTGCTCTCAAAGGTAGGAATCTTCTTGTGATTTTCAGCCTAGGTTTACGCAGGGCAGGCTTTTACTCTTTGGAATAACAATTTTCTGTACCTGAAAGTAGATGGAACCATATCCAGTATTTAGACTCCAATGTTTTTATAACGACCAAGCATATTGCTTCTCAGCCTTTCTCCTGCTGGGCTAAAGAAGCCAAATTTTTGTACTTCCCTTTGAATAAGACTTGTCTTTTCCTTAATCAATTTAGTATCCTTTTTTGGCATCTCTTTCTTCTAAATTTATAAATTCAACGAAACATCACTGTAAATCAACAATGGCAATCATTTGAAAAATCAGCTTTATTTTGAACATTGAGTTAAACATTGAAACCCCTCTAGGAGAAGAACAAAAAAAGTTAATAAAAATGTATCCTTTATATTTGATTAAAGCCCTCTTGTGGGGTCCACCAAACCTAGAATAGAGCCCTAACGAATTCTTCAGGCCTACAAGAACTGATGTAGTCAGAGAAAGGAAAAAATGAATTTCTGTTGAGCAGAAGCACAAAAAGATACTGGCTTGTTTTTAGACAGGTCATGTTACACTGGGTGCAAGTTGGCCTTATTCGTAGTCAATGGTAATATTCCTACTTACATTAAGATTTTATTAGTGCTCTAGCAATTAAGTATAGGGCTACTGGAGGGGCTGGTACCAGTGCAATGGAACACCGGGTTTAGGTCTTTCTGTTAAAATAATTTCTCATTAATCCAGCCAGCAATTAATTGCCACTTAAAACTAATGGAAATAAATCAATTTTATCAACATTCAAAATGTGTAGTTTCTCAGAAACCTGAATTTTAATGAAGAACAAGAACATACTCTGACACTTTAGCTTGTCTGATCTCCATTCTCCTCGCACTAAATGTTAGTTGTTTAAAGCACGTGAATAATTTTAATTACACTGTAACGATTTAACATTCTAGCCTTAAACTTGAAATGATATATAAAGAAGAAGGCAGTGAAAGGAAAAAAGAAAAGTCTCAACTTTCCCCAGAAAGTAACTAAGCAAATACGGTCATATTCAGACCACCTACACGTCCAATGTTGTTGCTGCAATAGCTCCTGCATCTAAGTTCAAGACTGCAACAAAGCATTTCAGCTGCAGACTATCCACAGGCTCAGGAACCATTCTCTCCACACAGGCAGTGTATGACTGGATGACATTTTTTACCCCAAACTTGCATGTTGTTGGAATTTACCTCATGGAGCTTCTGTTACCTAGAAGTAAGGCATCTATGTAACGATCCCGCATTTCCTCAGTGATAATGGTGAGAATAACCACTGGTGCTCCTCTGGGCCTTTCCTACAACCGGCATTTCCAGGAGGAGATTTGGCTGATCAGTCTCTCTCTTCACAGGGAACCTCCATGACCATGGGGAGTGGATATGTAACCGCTAGATGGCAAAACTGGGTGAAATGAATCCCAAAACAAGTGGTAGATGGTTGAAAATGCCCTGAAGCTAGCACCTACCACATATGGCCTGAGAGATGCATTAGTCTGAATCCTAGTTGTGTTTGGCAGAAAAGATTCTTTTTCTCAGTGTATTTTCACAGAGTTAAAGTCCCTTCAAAACTTAGGGGTATTTTTTTTTCTTGTTTATCTCCCTTTTGCTTTCAACTGAGACGCATATGAAAGAAACATGGTCTTTTCTCCAAGTTTATAATTGCCTGAATTATAGACCTCAGGTGGAAATGGTTGCCACACTGCCATGCTCAGATATTTATTAAATCCCTCTCTGTCTCTCTCTGTGTCCTGACATGAAGCTAAGGCCAAGCAGACAAAAGCAGGTTATTCTTTGAAAGGGTCATTCCTTTGGTAAGCAGAGGCAGCTTCACAGCTGCCTGCAGAGCATTCCCCAGTTCCAGGTTATTTCACCCCTCAGGTCCAGCTTTGTGCACCAGATGCTTCTTTTTTCTGACATCCTCTCACTCATCATGATTTCACAAATAGGGCAGGTGGCTTTGCTCTGCAGCTCTGGGATTAATCTGTGTTAGCTCAGTAGGTCCTTTTGGTTTTGGTTTGATTTTTGCTTTTGTGTATTTGGTGAAGTGTTTTACATATTGTGCAGCCAGTATCATCTAAAGGGAATTCGTTTTCTCACAACAGAATGCTTTGAGTTTCCTATTAGTAATTCCTTAATTGAAACATTGTTCAAAGCCCTCGTCAGCTGAGCCCAAAACCACCTAGAGATACAAGAAATTGTACAAGTTGAGAAAGAAAATTTATTTCTTTTCTTTTTAAAATTTATTCTATCATTCCTGAAACACTTGGCAGGAGTACTTTAAGGGAAGCATTGTCATCTTTGCCTTGCAGAGGCTGGCTGAGCCCATCGGGTCCAGATGGCCCTTTGGAAGTGCCCATGTTTCTCTAATGACAATGAAATGTGCTTGGGGCAGACAGCTAAGGAAACATCTTGGGTTAGCAAGAATTGCTCCTGAGCTTTTGCTTTGCATTGCTCTTCTCACACATGATGGAGTGACCACTTTATCACTAACGTACATTGAGAAATGTTGTATCCGTGTATGAGGTTCTAACAGCCAGGATTTCATTATTAAATTGGATGGAACTATAAACTTTTTGTTCAAGCACATAAATGTGAAAACAGGCGCAGTTTTCATCACACACTCCCCAAAGACCTAATATATTCACTCTGATTATTAATCCTGAGAGGTGACCCCAAAGAACATGAAGCAGTATTGTATTTAATTTACTGTTTTGTTATTAAATGTTCCACTGTGTAGTTATTTATTTTGTAAGCTTGAATGGAAAAATTATACTTTGCTACTGGAAACTCTTATAACTTTATACTACCACCCAGATAAATACACAAAAGTTAAGGTGTTTCTTAAGATACAGAATGGAAAAAGAGATTAACAATTTTTTTTTCCACAGAAAATATTGTTCCCTATCAATAAATCCTGAAGAAATTGTTGACCTTTTGAAATAGCTACAGACTGAAAAAAAGTAATTTTATTTTACTTTCTTTGATTTTTTCTTAAGTTTGAATCTTCAGTTTTAGTTTCCCATAGTGAAATTTTCAGGTGCTTCCCAACCAGTGTCTTCAAGTTTTCAGAAATATCCAAACATCCTCATCTCTTTGTCTGATGAAACAGAAAAAACTTATGCTCTGATACATCAAAAGCCTGTCTTTCAAATGTCAGAAAGATTCACTCCTAGCATCGGTAAACTTGCACAGCAAAATGAGACATCCAGGTTGGGAGCCTGCAGGGATATAAGAGTATCTTCACTGTCTTAACATCTCAATTTCCCTATTCAGGCCTGATCTCTTTTTTAGAATGAATCATAGAATCATAGAATGGTTTGAGTTGGAAGGGACCTTAAAGATCATCTAGTTCCAAACCCCCTGCCATGGGGAGGGACACCTTCCACTAGACCAGGTTGCTCAAAGCCCCATCCAGCCTGGCCTTGAACATTTGCAGGGATGGGGCATCCACAGCCTCTCTGGTAAATGTGTTCCAGTGCCTCGCCACCCTCCCAGTAAAGAACTTCTTCCTTACGTCTAATCTAAATCTACCCACTTTCAGTTTAAATCCATCATTTGTCCTACTCCTACATGCCCTTGTAAAAAGTCCTTCTCTGGCTTTCCTGTAGGCCCCCTTTAGGTATTGGAAGGCTGCTATAAGGTCTCCCCAGAGCCTTCTCTTCTCCAGGCTGAACAACCCCAACTCTTTCAGCCTTTCTTCATAGGAGAGGTGCTCCAGCCCCTGGATCATCTTCGTGGCCCTCCTCTGGACTCACTCCAACAGGGCCATGTCATGAATGAATCAATGAGTTCCTTCTGGGATGAAATTCAGATGTGTTTCTGGGGACAACTCTGTTCGAGGTTGTTCCTAGTGGTCAGCTCGGGAAGGAGTAGGGCCACTGTTCTTCCCTGGAGAACCTTCTCACATGCCTTCAGACCAAGGTCCAGGGCTTGCAACACACACCCTTGGTATCACGTTATACAACCATTGGCTTGATAGGCTGTAACAGAGTTCTTACATCATTTCAGGGTGTTATAGCTGGAAAAAGAAGGGGGAAAAAAAAAAAAAGAGAAGATAAAGAAAGAAAAGAAAGAAAGGAAAGAAATAAAAGAAAGAAGGAAAGAAAGAAAAAGAAGGAAAGAAAGAAAGAAAGGAAGGAAAAGAAAGAAAGAAAGGAGGAAAGAAGGAAAGAAAGAAAAAAGAAAGAAAAAAAGAAAGAAAGAAAGAAAGGGAAAGAAAGGAAAAGAAAGAAAATAAAGCCCCGTAAATAATGATGTCTTAAATTCATGGAGGTGCCAAATGGACCCTGGAGGTGACCCAGATTTACAGCTATTCTGGAGGGCTTCTGCCAGGGCTTTGTAGCAGAGCTTGTCCTGAGCAGCATGCACATAAGCCACTCTGCGTCACTTCATCTGGAGCCACGCATTGGCCCCTTGGGTGGATGGCTCCGTGTGGTGCGAAACAGGTACTGGCATCTTGCAAGTGCAATTTAGATCTTTGGCTGGATGACTTCACAGCCTGATCCGCGTTGAAAGCTGTAACAGCATCAGTCTCCATGTGCAAGCAGGGGAGGAGGAATAGCTCTGAGCATCTATCAGTTTGGGATTATTTGGGGTGTGTTTGTATCTGGTTTTTTTCCACTTATTTATTCAAGAGACCACTGGAGAAATTATACTATTAAAAATTATTTTTAATAAAGCTGTGGCTGTGATCTTTACTTTCATAGCAAAGACTTCTATTCACATATGAAATGAGAAAAGGGAGGGAGAAGGTTGTGAAAAATCTCTAGGGGAAAAAAAAGAGAGGAAAAAATACACCTACAGAACCCAACATGTCAGCAAAGACAAAAGGAGGGGTGGGGGTTTTTTTTTGTAATTATGAGGTTTGCTAAGAACAAGTCCAGGTAAATTGCAGCTGAAGTACTCAGAGCTTGCCTGAGCTGGAATCTGAGGACTTAATCAATCTCTGACTCAAGGGATGGAAGTTTTCCACTGGGATCCTGTTCTACTCTGTAACATATTTCTACAGCATGGCACAGTTATGCTCATGGGATGGTTTTCCATTCAGTTCCATCAGCACTGAATATCTTCTCATACTTTGCTCTGACTGTTGGCCAAATATGCTGGAAGCTTTAACACTTCATATTTTAGGGGAGTGTCATGGTTTAACCCCAGCCAGCAACTCAGCCCCACACAGCCGCTCACTCACTCCACCCCAGCAGGATGGGGGGGGGGAGAGAATCGGAATGGTAAAAGCGAGAAAACTCCTGGGCTGAGATAAAGACAGTTTAATGGGTAAAGCAAAAGCCACGCACGCAAGCAAAGCAAACCAAGGAATTCATTCCCTGCTTCCCATGGGCAGGCAGGTGTTCAGCCATCTCCAGGAAAGCAGGGCTCCATCACGCCCAATGGTCACTTGGGAAGACAAACACCATCACTCCAAACGTCCCCCTTCCTTCTTCTTCCCCAAGCTTTATATGCTGAGCATGACATTGTATGGTCTGGAATATCCCTTGGGTCAGCTGGGGTCAGCTGTCCCGGCTGTGTCCCCTCCCAACTCCTTGTGCCCCCCCCCAGCCTCCTCGCTGGTGGGGTAGGGTGAGAAGCAGAAAAGGCCTTGGCTCTGTGTAAGCACTGCTCAGCAGTAACGAAAACATCTCTGCATTATCAACACTGTTTTCAGCACAAATCCAAAACATAGCCCCATACCAGCTACTGTGAAGAAAATTAACTTTATCCCAGCCAAAATCAGTACAGGGGCAAAAGGCAGTACGAGATCATAATTGGAGAATATTTTTAAATTTACCTGATACCATCCTTTTAAAGTTATTTTTAAGTGCCTTTCCTGTTTTATTCCATTGCATTTCTAAATTACTTACAAGACATGCAATATGACATCTTGCCCCTGCTGAAATCAACTAGTTTTGGTAGGTTAAAATTTAACCCAGGAACATTCAAGAAGAAAAAAAAAAAAGCATTAAAATATAGAAAAGATTTTTGCAGGTAAACTTGTAAAACCTTTACCATATTCAGTGTCTTTACGTAACCAGTATGATATGATTTGGGAAAGCAAATCCTTTTAAAAATTGACAAGAAATTTTTCAGAAAAAAATTGCAGAAAAGAGAAGCTCATGGTCTCAAAATTTGGAAAACAGACATAAAATCATCTAACCAGCAATCTTCTGGGGAACTTTTATTCGAGAGAAAATAAACTAGATTCACTGAAATAATTGCCTTCAAGAAATAATTTGACCAGCTCTCCAGTTAACTTGGCACTACTTTGACCAAAAAAAGCAAACCAATATCATAGCCGGGGTAGAATCTTCTGTTTACCCTTCCTTCCTTGTTAAAATGCTCACATATAATTTTTATTGGTAGCAATTTGGTGTTAGTGGATAACCAATTTATTGCTAGGTTCATGCCATATTGCTTCTCCAACTTGCAGAAACCTTTTTCTTTCATGCATAAAATGCTTTTTAATTTATCACCTCTTGAGAGCACTTAAGCAACTGTGATTCAATTAAACCAATGTTCAATGGCTGTGCCTGTGTTTCACACTTGGCTGATAAAAGAAAAAGATGGGATATATTACAACTATTGATTGACTGCCATTTATTTATGGTTTTAACCTATAAGTCTTTAACAATTACCTTATTTTTGTGTGTGTGTGGAGAGTGCTGAACTGATAAAAGAAAGCTACAAGTGCAACCCGTGCTGAGAAAGAAGCACTTTTGAACATTTTATCTGTTTATGTAGTGAATTTATAGCTTGTGACTTTGCCAGTTCTAGAGAGCAATTTTCCCTCCTTACATGCATAACAGGGATGCCACAAGCACTAGCAGTGCAATCTTCCCTAAACTGGAATAGCCCCCAATGCTATTTTAAGGGATTTTTATGGGGATTCAGGCTCTCATACATTTCTGTTAGTTTGCCAAACTCCTGTGACAGGCTTTCTGGCAATAATGTAATTTCAGTTTGTGATAATAATGCATCAGAGAAAGGAAAATAGTCTTTAAGAATTATGATGGTGGGGAAACTAAATCAGACAACTGCGTACTCACTTGTCCAAGGTCATGGGGAAAGTCAGAGCCAAAAAGAACCCAAATCTCTCTGGTTTTTTTTTTCCTTACGTTAGGCCAGGCTGGATTTGAATCCAGAGGGAAACACAAAATTTCAGAGGCACCTAATCCAGCTGAGGGAATGAAAAACACAAAGATGGATAAAACCCAATCCTTTAAAATGCAAAAGGAAGAAAAAATAACAAGATTGCACTATATTCACTCTCTATTTAATCTGCTGTATTGTGCTCCCAGGGAAGCTTTGAAATAAATAGAGAAACTCAGAACACAAAATGGAAGGGTAGATAGTGAAAGGTACCTGAGGTGCTTACCCTGCTGTGTTATTTCCCAGGCTTATCTGAATTATAGCTCTTGAGGCTGTTACTTTGCAGGGGTTCACAAGCACAAGGCAAAACACTGTTTGTGTTTGGCTTTTTATTAATTTATTTGTGCAAAAGGCAGTTTCAGGGACACTCTCACAAGCACGACTACCAAGATATCTCCTTGGAATCCAAACACAACAGCTTACTGACATGGACATTGCTGCAGGAGGCTCCTGTGCTCACTAAATCCTCCTGCATGGCCCACAGAAAAGGTTGAGTGAATTTAAAGAGTGCAAAACGTTCTTGTAAAGATGGGTATAAATGGTCACAGGAATGATATGTTGGAACTGGTGGAAAATTTTCCTTTAAAATTTTTATTTGGCATAGAATGTCTTTTAACAGACTTCAGATTTATTTTTTGTCAGAAACTGACTTTTTATATTTCTTCCACTTTCTAAAGAAATTTTCTGTAAAAATAGAAAGCAATTTTGAAGGATTCATACTGTTTTTTTCTTAAGGAAGAAAATCCTTTTCCCCAACAACTTCCCTGTGTTCAGCAGGTAGTGGTGATTGATACAGCAAGGGCGACTGAGCAGTCAAGTGAAGGTGGGATCCAGCGGGACCCCAGAGAAGTCGCAGTATTCTCCTAGAGATTTCTGGTAGGATTTAGTCTTGAAGCTGATGCAAAAATTAAACAGTGAGTATGACTGATTTCTATTTTGTTTTTTAAACTTATTTTCTCAACCTTTTCATCACTGATGACAGCCATGGAAAGATGAGGGTTTTCTTTGTTTTGGTTTGTTTGTTGGTTGGGTTTTTTTTTCCCCCTGCCTAGGCCTGTCTTCTGTGTTGTTGCTGCTCTTATTGTTCCCATTTTATTTCACCCAGCTATTTGGATAGGCTTTATGTTTTACTTTGTATTGAGCTGTTGCTTTCTGGCTGTGGCTTCCACCTCTAATTTTGTACATAATGGACAAAATAGAAGAAAAACAAACACAATAGCAAAATATGTCATTATCCTTTGCATCTTTTCCATGCTTTTTGCTGATCATATGCACATCATTTGCAGTGCTGCCAAGAGCATCTGAGCCTCAGTCAACTACCTTTGGGATTGTAATTCCTTTATGGTCTATTTTCCTATTTATTTCGATCTGAATGGTTTAGTAGTGCAGCTTGGAAATGGTACAGGCAAAGGTCTTTGGACTAAGTTTCTGTTGAATTAACATGAGCCATTTCACATACCATTGGGTACTGGCATAATAGGTTTTGGGCTGGCAATTGGCCTTGAGAACATAAATCAAATTCATTTATTCTCTTTTTCAGCTCCTATCTTACTTGGGCAGCAGACACTCTTATCACAAGTCAATACTACGCTAGCAACAGATTACAACAGAAGAAAGGTAATGGATACAAGAAGTTCATTCATCTATCTATCTTGCTATTTATCCTACATATATTAATAGAACATCTGCTACACAGAATTCACTGTATTTAGTTTTCTCTCCTTTAGTCCTTGCATATGGAGATATAACTGTGTTTTTTTTTCATGAGGAGAGGAAAGAGGGACGTGATCTGCATTATTCATAGGGGAAAAAAATATGGCCAAGAGGTAGGTCTGGCAAAATGAAGTAAATCACAGAGAAAAATCGGTAATTAAACTTAACAACCTAAAGTATGTATGTAAGAGCCAGTACAGCTCTCTCTGAAGGGCTGTATTTCAAAAGACATCTTTACAGTCAGAAACAACAATGGTAGCCTTCAAAATCTCTCTAGCTTAGATACCTGTGCTGCAGAAATCCATACCTAACAGGGTATTCCAGCCTCCTTTTGCAGACTGCTGGAAGAACCAGTTACCCCTAGGAAGCCCCTCATCTCATCCTGATTAGTAGATTTAAAATATTAGATAAAATGTGATTTAGTAATGCCTTTTTCTCTCCAACAACAATAAAAAGAATCTGAGTAACTCAGATGTGCCTGCCTGCTGCATCAGTGCTTAAAAGTTCAGTGGGATTAATCCCACTTACAATTTTATGGAGTTGAAGTCTTGCATTATTTCTTGATATTGTGATAGAGTTGTGTTCCAAAACATGGCATGCCTCTTGATGAAAATGGTGCATATGTTGTGTATTCAGGGTCCTTAACAATTCTACAGTGAACAAGAATCAAATATTGACCAGTGTGCTTCAACACAGATAAGAGATTTAATCATATAGTTGAGTATGATCATAAAATATTTATGTAAATGAATCAATAAAGATTATCAATAAAGGTAGCAAGATACACACAAAAATGATTTAAAAGAAAAAAAATACCATTTTTCTTATGGAGTTAAAATTAATAGTTAATGTATTACGTATGTACACTTGTGGATATATCTTAGACAGAGACTTGCATCTGTGACTCAGCAGGTGGCGAGAACATTGGCAATCGCTCAAAAAATGTCAGGGGGTTGGTTGCATTGTTCCTGGCCATCTCAATTGCTGAATTAAAATTCACTTAATTTAAATAGCATTATTAAAAATGTGGAACTGAAAATCCCTAATGTCTGTCTAGCTGCAGAATTTCTAGCTAAAAGGAGCAGTTGAGGTAGTGAAATCATAAAGCAGTATAATATGAACCCATCGCTGTTGGGGAGTGAGATTAGGGCAGATAGTCAGTGCAGCAAATCTCTTTGCCGTCTGCTCCTTCAGCTTCTTGATCAGGTTGCAAGGCAAGCAGTATCCTCCCTTTTGTCCTATTAAAAGTGACATGTGCTGTCTTCTGCATCAAGGTATTTGATGCAGTCCATACTTCACACAATCTGAATTGAAATTAAACAGAGCAGACTTGGACCAAGCCATAGGACGTTGTCCTTCAAGGGTTGTCCATTGAAGCATTAAACTCAGTAAATGTAAACTCAGAGTAGGCAGTGCTAAGCTAAGCTGTAAGCACCACTCCTAAATGAGCTAAACTCTGTGCTGGAAGACAGGGATGTGTTTTTTTTCCCATAGTGTTTGATCCCACTAAAGAAACTCTTGTGCCCCAAATCTCTAAGGTACTTCATTTAAAGTTAACATAGGTATTTCTACACGGCTTTGCCCTGCTCACATGTAGCCATGTCTTCAGCAGACTTACCCAAACTATGGCAGAGGATGTTTATATACATGTGAAATCACTGCAACAGAAACATATTCCATGGAGAAAAGTAAAGCAAAAATGCAAGCAAAATAATTTAACTGCAAATATTTTGCTATTTTTAACCTGGCTTTCTCTACCAAAATTAAAAAGCTCGATGGCTTTCTTTTTAAAATGAATTTTATCGGTATTTCTATATACATTCAGTATATCTGCATACATTATTTCAAATAACCATTTTCTTAAAAAGATCCATGTCACCAACAACTTTTTTTTTTTTT
>VYZV01031948.1:10211-23473 GCA_013401275.1 Pandion haliaetus | reverse complement strand
AAAAAAAAAAAAAATCCATAACAGCATGTTTTGTAACAGAATGGTTGGGGAAAAACAAAATAAGATTATAGTAGCAGGTTTTGAATACATATTTTACTTTTCTAATAGCATCTGTACCACCGTTTATTAATTACAGATTAGACTTACATTAAAGATGAACTCCAGATTGTGTACTAAATATATGTTTTTAACTTGTTTTCTTTTTTCGTCATTAGCTAGAAGTAGAATGGCCAATATTCTTCTTATTTCCAGTTACAATAAAACAACAAGAAATACGATTTAATTTAGTAAGAATTCTAAAATGCAACAATTTTACACATCTCAGAGCATCAATATGAAATGCAGGAGCTGCAAAAATAGACAACAAATGTCATATTGGCTGACTGAAAGGCCTAGAGGAATAAAAGGAATAAATCAAATACTTCAAAATGAGAATTTCATTGTCATTTACAACTCATCAACACAATTATAGCATGGATAAAACACAGAGCTAGATAGGCTTGTAATAAAGAAGTGTGCAGTTTAACAAAGAATTGGACTCAATTGGAATAATGTTTCAGAAAAGCCATGAATAATGTATTTGTTAAAAAGACTTAAAGGCAGCGATATGTAGTAAACTGTATGCATATTGCAGTGCCAAAACAAACATGACCACATAAATGCAAGACTAATTTGGAGAAGCAGTTTCTAGACTGTAATCCTGATGGTGAAACCTGTGATTATGGATGCAATCCTGCCATCCCCAGCAATTGTACTAGGTTTATTCAAGCCAGCAATTGAGTTGGGCATTCCCACATTCCGACTGTCGCTAAATTCTTCTGACTCATCACACATAAAATGGCTAAGCTCAGTTATACAAGTCCATTGCTTGTTCACTCCTGGCCTTGGTAATAGCTACCAACTCATTTCTAAAGAACCTACATATAGTTTTATGTTAAGATTGTAATCTTTTTGTCATCTCTAGCTGTTTTGCTTCTACTTTGATTCTTTCTCAAGGTTTTCTCTCACCTTAAGCAACTTCTAATACCCTTTACAATTCCACCTTTCTAGTTCCCATAAGTGATGATTCTGGTCTCTGTGCTTTCACCATGACCACTTGTGGTCATAACATGGCCATAACGTGTTATACCATTGTTATCTTTCTCTTCTTTGTTTGTGTTTTTCCTCTCCTTTCCTTCTTCCACAGTAGAAAAAAAAAATTATATATGAAAACACACATTTGATGAGATAATGCCAACAAAACCAGTAGGTTAAATTGCCATTTTTTGCATATGCCATGATTGTCCACTTATTTGGTCCCTAAGGACTAATCTGTAACATTTTCCTTTCTGTAATTCTCAGTCACCCCCCAAATCCCATAAATTGAAAAATTTTAAACTTGAAATGACTACTTATGCCATCATGGTCAGGTACCTGCATTTGTAGACATTTAGAAGCAATGTTTTAACAAAACTTTCAAACACAATTCAACTAGAGAGACTGATGACGTAAACTCTGTTCAGGTCACTGCTGAGAGAGAAAATTCAGCATGTGAAAATAGTTGAAAATGTTATTTGTTACAGAGAAAGAAAAAACCACCTTGTCCATCTACCTCTATGTATAATGATTTGCCCTGTAATGATTCTGAATGCATGAGAAAAGCTTCAAGGAGTTGCTTAAATCATCAAGTTAGAGTCCATGTCATCTACAATTAATCCTCTGACAATGAGGGGGTTGCTTGTCTAGACCTGTGTGAAAGTCTGCCTTTCTCTCTTACAAATACCTGCAAAACATGATTCATCAAACCAAAATAAATAATTTGAAAAAAATTAAATTAATCAAATTCTGGGAGTGCCTGCTTCTCCCCATTGACTAGTTTGTTTATCTTGTTAGTCTAGATGACTAATTTAAAGAAGGTACTTAAATATTAAAATATTAGTTGAGTGATACTATTCTCATTATTGCTAATGGCTCCCTATTAAGTGAGTAAATTTCAGGCATTTTTGGTTGCAAAAACTGCTTTGTTCCATGTGTTCTTGTCATACTGGTCATTCCATGTTCACAAAAAGATCTTAATGATGATACAAATATAAAGACATGTAAAGGTATTTTGCTAGTGGTTAAGGAGTTAAATAATCATCTGTAGGGGTTCTCTACCCAACTGGTGAAAGTGTGTTCAACACAGGCTAAGAAAGGATAAGAAACTAAAATTTGTCTTTGGATAAAGAGTAAAAAAATCATTGTTAGCCAAGACTACCTTCTTTAACAGCAGTGGCAAAACTGTTGGTGACAACTGAGGGTTTTTTAAAATGATTGAAAGCGATAGCAAAAAGTTATTAACTATTTGGGGCTTGCTGATTCAATTTCTTGAGAGCTTGAGGGGAAAGAAAAAGGAATATTCTTTTTCTGATATTTGAGAGGCAACTACCCAAGGGAGAGCAGTTGCATCAGAATACCAAGAAAGTGAAATTTAAAAAAAAACAAACACACAAACCCACCAACTGCCTTTCTCTTTAATCCTCTTTCAGTGACTCCACAGCTGTAAATTTGTGAAGGGTTCAATTAAAGTAAATCGGAAAGCTAGAAATGAGCTTAATGAGCTCCAAAATGAAGGCAACATGGTAAAGAAAACCAACAACCAATGCTCTAACTTACAGATGTTATGGAAATTACACATGCCAGCCACCATAACAGGGGTCGACTCTAGGTTTCCACTGAATCAATAAGCCGAAAAGAGATTCTTCTATAAAGTCCTTTTTATTAATAGTGCTACAGCTCGAGCTGGGTGCCTCTGAAGAGGGACCTCAAACAAAGAAATCTCTGGGAAATTATACCCTTACAATGTAAATTCCCCACCCCTCATGCAAGAGTTCAGACCAGTAGTAATATTCGGGTCTGGGGTCTTTGCATTCTTAATGGAGTCCTTTCATAGTTTCTAGGAGGGCCATTTCATTTATTAGCTCTAAGGTTGCAGCTTTTGTTAATGAATGTAGCTTCCTTATCTTCTGGCTTGAACGAGCTCTGGAGCCTTTTTTTACGTGACTAGGTAGAAGTTCAACATATCTAGTTGAAAGTTCACTGCTTGTGGCCTAAGGCTTCAGCAAATTTAGCTACTAATGCTAAGAAAATTATGCTAAACAAGTTCTATATAAGTAGTATACCAAATCGCACAACACAGAAGACAAGGAGGAAAATTTAAAATAGTCCCAAAAGGAAATAATCTTTAAAACTGGAAATAGCCTTATACTGCAAAATGCGAATCCATGTTTGCATCCCAAATTTTGACAGGTGTTTGTGGGAATAATTGTAACTGTGGCCTTATTTTCACTTGTACTTTTTTCTTTAAGGCTTATGAGAGAGCATACAGTACCTTTCTTGAGAAAGTTGTGATTTTTGTGACAAAACTAGCATGTTTTTCTCTATATCAATAGTAATTAAGTGAGCCAGCATGTAGCTTAAAACATTGCCAGATCATTTTTCTTCCTCTCTGTGACTGTACAGCCATTTCATGGCACAGGTGTGTTGCTACAATTTTCTGAAATCAGATAGAAGTGATTGATTTTATTAAGAAAGAAAAACCAATACACAAACATATACCAGACAAAAACCCTGGGTGCATGTGATGTAAGGTAATTTATCTGTGTAATGTAATCTCCAAGTGAGGGTTTACAGTCAGTTTGTTCAAGGACAGGTAAATTACTTTAAGAAGTTGAAGTCTCCAAAACACTTTTCCTCACATTTTTCACTCCCTGCTGGATAAATTTTAAAGTTCACTCACTCCTCTTCTTGATGTTAAGCGCAAAGTAAGGTGGGTGGCACCAAAAATAACCTGCCAGAAAGAAGTTTTTAAATATGAGCTATTAGTTTTTCACCTGTCATATCAAAGAGTGGGTGGGTGAGTGACAAAGTGTGGAGTTAGCTGTAACAAAGTCCCATGACTTTGCGTCAGAGGATTAGAGAAAAATTTTGCTAGGTATTTTTATTATTGCTATTCTAAATTTTACTAGGTGTTTCTTATGCTAGGCTTAGAGTTATCAGTAACGTTAGGCATTTTCATAACTTCAGGTAAACAAGGATTTAGTAGTTCACTGCTGTATTCAGGCAACAGAAATCTGCTTCAAATAAGGAGTGATTTTGCATCACTGAATTTCAAGTAACCAAGATTCAACTGCATTTTGTAATTCTACAGTAAATCAAAATAGGGGAAGATGCCCTGCTATAGAAGAATAAAGTTATGTTGGTTGTTAGAATACTTGATTTGGATGGTGGCACCTCAAGAGAGGAGGTGCTTGGTAGAAAATATGGTTGAAAATAGAGCCACTGAATCACTGCACTTTAGCTTCCCACCTGCCAAGTGGGAGAAATAAGTTTGTATTTTTTTGCATTTTCTCGCCTCTTGTCCATTCTTACCTAAGTCTGTTTGTGTGCCATTCTTACTGTCTGACTTTAATTAAGGCTATACTGTCAAACCGATGACAAACAGTTGTAGAGGAAGAACTGGGAAGGGGACTTCTAGGTCTAAGTGAGTACAGTTTGTCATGATTAGCATGGGTAAAGTAGGCTACAGGCTTAAGAGGTTGAATCATAACAGCCAGATCTACCAAAAAGGGACCTTCAGCCCACTCTTAACTGTCTGGTAAAGATAGGTATCTTGTTGTTTTGTGTCTCCAGAGCCCCTCTACTGATGTAAATGTAATACATTTATAAGATGGGCAAGTTCTCTTTTGCTACTTGCAAGAATATTTCTGGAGCTTGAAATCACTCTGAAAATAAAAAATGCTAGTGTAGAAAAAAAGAAATATTCAACTAATTCTAATTGAAGAAATAAGCATGCAAAATAAGGTTTTCTATACGGTACAACATAGGTGCTGTACATACCTCATGCATGCTATACATGAATTTTAATTTGGAGAGACTTTCAAACGAAGAAAGAGTAAGAAGAGAAAATGGCAAATGCTTTCTTTCCCTTCAGCTCCTAAACGCAACTTAGAGCAGAATATCCATCACTGTTCAGAACGGCGCATAAACCAGCTCCTTGGCTCTTTTTACTGTACTGTAACTCATCTTTGCTGGGAATTGTCACCCCCATAACAACTTAAAGTTTTCCCTTGGCTTCATTCTCACAAACAGTAGCTGGGGAAAATGATTTACTGCCTCTGCAGAGGCAGCACTGGAGGAAGAGATCTCTGTCACAGCAGGGCTGTGATGAGCACGACATGCTGATTTCGCAGCACGCCCCGCCAGCACAAAGGACCCGCTCTCCTGAGCCCAGTTTGCTGCTGGAGTGGCTGCAGCACTACAAATGTTATTTGGGAGTCTAGAGAGAGCAATGCTATTGCAGGAGCCTTTGACGTGCACTGAGTGTGCTTTTATGGATCCTCACCTGGGTTTTTAACGCTGTAGAAGTGTGTGTCTGGGCCATTACTGGTGAGCTTATTCACTAGCTGTGACATTTAACTTCATCAGTTTTATGCACAGCCAGCCCTGACTGTCCCTGACCCCCTCCCCTGGGGTCTACCCATGCCCGACCCATGGTCCAGGACCTGCCCTGGCTGGCCATGGGCCTGCTGAGCCGGACTTACCTGTCAGCCCACGTCCAGACCTGGCCTCTGACCAACCCCAGGGAGATACCCGATGCGAGGTACTCGATGCCTGGGGCCTCCTGGGCATCCTGCTCCTGGCTGGGCTGGTGGGACAGGCCCAGGCTGCCAGGCCCCTGCCCTGATGGACCCCATGGACAGCCGCAGCCCACAGGAGCCACTGGCCTTGTGGTGCCCTGGTAGTAATTCAATAGGTACAGTCACACAAAAATTACTAAGGAAATATGAATGTAAATGCTTCAGTGATGCCCATGGTAATGTGTGGATATCTTCATTTCCCCATAACGGGTTGACTGTGAAAATGGTTTCCCCTGTACTCCTGATGCCTCAACTTAATCAGCTTAAGGCCTAACTATTATTTTAGTGTGAATCAAATGTGTACATCCACTGGGATTTAAGCCCTGGTCCCTTGGTCTTTTCATTTGAAGAAGAGGGACTACTGTTACATAGGGGGGTTCTAGTGAGCTGTAGGAGTTGTCCCAGTCACACATACAAACTATTCTTTGGCAATGGAAATGTTCACTTATCAAATGTCTTCTTCAGAAACTTGTGCAGTTTCTAAATGGCTCAAAAGATTTTTTTTTAAGCTCAAATATAGTAAAGAAATGCACAGACAATCCCTTATGACCAAAATATTTCAGTTTAAATCTGGAACACCTCAGTGTTCTTCCTTTCAAAAGAACGACTCAGTAGCATCAATGAAATGTCAGGAAGTATTCTCGTGGTGTTCCTAGATTTCCCTTTCGTCAATATGATATGTCCGTGTGTGTGTGTGAAAAATTTTCACCTGCCTTTACCTGAAGATTCTGGTTGTATGTTAATTGTTCTGGCTCCTGGAGGGTGACAGTCCTGCGATGATCTTTACTAGATTGTCCAGGTTTGTGAATGCTGATATTAGAAGTGCAAACTTTAACTCCAGTGCAGATGAACCAATGGGTGAATGTTAGGTAAGACTAGTTCTGCACATGCAATAGGATGTTATCACAGCCATGTTGATTTTTAAGGGCCTTTATACTTTCTTGAAAGGCTGAACATAGCAGTATTTCAGCAATGCAGGAACAGGTTGATTTTCTGAAGAAACTGAATTCAAGAGTCCCAGTTTGAACCGAAACAGTTTAAATTTTTAATATTGGCAATTTGTCAAAAACTGCTGGTGCCATACTAAGTTTTTGGGGATTGCTGCAATCATTCTGAGTAATTAAAATAGCTGAGAAAACTGCAGTCTTTTACAAGAGACAGACATAATGAGTTCAATAAATAAAATATTCACCATACTTCCCCCATCTAACAATTATTGTGTGTTCATTAATTTTTGTCATCTTTGGTATTTCACAGAATCACAGAGTGGTTGAGGTTGGAAGGGACTTCTGAAGGTCATCATGTCCATTGCCACTGCTCAAACAGGGCAACCTAGAGCCAGTTGCCCAGGACCATATCCAGATGGCTCTTTAATATCTCCAAGGATGGAGACTCCACAACCTCTCTGGGCAACCTGTGCCAGTGCTCGATCACCTCTCATGGTGAAAAAGTGTTTCCTGAAATTCAGAGGGAACCTCTTGTGTTTGTCTGTGCCCACTGCCTCTTGTCCTGTCACTGCACACAACTGAAGAAAACCTGGCTCTGTCCTGTCTGCACCCTCCCTTCAGATATTTGTAAACTTTGATGAGATCCCCCTGAGTCTTCTCTTCTCAAGGTGGAAAGGTCCCATCTCTCTCAGTATTTCCGCATGTGAGAGATGCTCTAGCCCCTTAAACATCTTTGAGGACCTTTGCTGGACTGTCTGCAGTACATGCATGTGTCTCTTGTACTGGGGAGCCCAAAACTGGGCACAGCACTCCAGGCATGGCCTCACCAGCACTGAATAAAGGTGAAGGATCCCCTCTCTTGATCTGCTGGCAATACTTTGTCTAATGCAGCCCAGGTTACCATCAGCCGCCTTTGCCACAAGGGCACATTGCTAGGTCATGTTGAACTTGGTGTCCACCAGGACCTCCAGCTCCTTTTCTGCAAAGCTGCTTTCCAGCTGGGTGGCCCCCAGCATATTCTGGTACATGTGGTTGTTCTTTCCCAGGTGCAGACTTTGCACCTCTGCTTGTTGAACTTCATGAAGTTCCTGTCAGCCCATTTCTCCAGCCTGACGAGGTCTCTCTGGATGGCAGGGTGACCCTCTGGCATATCAACCACTCCTCCCAGTTTTGTATCATCTGCAAACTTGCTAAGGGTGTACTCTGCCTCATCATCCAGGTCATTAACAAAGATGTTAAACACCCTCGGGGCCTGGCCATTCAGCCAGTTTTCAGTCCGCCTCATTGTCTGCTCATCCAGCCCATACATCAACTTGTCTATTAGGATCTTCTGGAAGACAGCGTCAAAGGTCTTACCGAAGTCCAGGTAGACAATATCCACTGTTCTTCCTTTATCTACCAGACCAGTCATTTCATCATAGTAGTTAATCAAGTTGGTCAAGCATGACTTCCCTGTGGTGAATCCATGCTTACTACTTCTGAAATGCCTGGAAATGGTTTACAGAATTAGCTTCTCCATCACCATGCCAGGGATCAAGATCAGGTTGACCAGCCTGTAGTTCCCTGAGTTGTCCTTCTTGCCCTTCTTGAAGACAGGAGTGATATTTTCTTTCCTCTAATCTTCAAGCACTTCTCTGAATCACTATGATTGATCATGTTATTGTGAATGGCCTTGAAATGGCACCTGCCAGCTCCCTCAGCACTTATGAGTACATTCCTTCAGGGCCCGTGAACTTATGCATGTCCAGTTTGCTTAAGTATTCCTTGACCTGATCCTCTTTCACCAAGGGTACATCTTCCTTGCTTTAGATTATCCTGCTGGTCTCTGGGACCTGGGATTCCTGAAAGCTGATCTTGCTAGTAAAGACTGAGGCAAAGAAGGCTTTCAGTATCTCAGCCATCTCCTGTGTAACCAGATCCCCTGTCTCATTCAGCAATGGGCACATATTTTCTCTATTCTTTCTTTTGTCACCTATGTACTCATAGAAGCCTTTCATGTTCTCTTTGACATCCATGGCCAGGTTCAATTCCATTTGGGCTTTAGCTTTCCTGACTTCATCCCTGGATGCTTGAACAATGTCTCTGTATTCCTCACAGGTTATCCAACCTTGCTTCCACCCTCTGTATTCTTCCTTTTTGTCTTTGAGTTTGGCCATCTCAGCTAGTAATCTTATTGAAAGACTCCTTCAATATCGAAGAGAACTGTCCTGTCACAAAAAAAAAAAAAAAGTTAGTTAAGGATTTTGTGAAGCATCTTTATTGAGACCACAAATCACTAGAGAATTTTAGGTATGACTCGATTTATTTGTTCCAAAACATTTAAATATACATTTAAGTTCCAAGGAATAGAATTTAAAGGAAGCTACAAGCTTTTCAGAACTTGGACTTAACTAAAGGTTCACATTGTCTTCCCAACTGGAACAGCTGTCTGAAGCATTAAAAATATGGAAGAGGGGAACTACAGACATTGTGGGTTTTAGCCCAGTTGAGAAGAACTTCAACTAGAGGAACATATTTAGTGTATTGTCCTCTCTAGGGTGATGCTCACTTTTCAGTTGGTACCTAAGGCCTTCCCTGTATAGATTTAAGTTGCAGAATTTACTTTGTTGCCTTACCAGTCTGGCAGGGACTCCAGCTTTACTCCTTGTCTTGTACTTTATTTTTGGATGAAATTTTCCTACTCTGTCATTAGAGTGGTGTACTTGTGTCTAGGGACTTTTGCAGCCTGGGGACAATTTCCCTCTGGTAGGGTGCTGATATGTCACAACCTTTTCATCTGGAATATCTGTGAAAATGACCCAACCTATTTGAAAAGACTGAAGTTGGGAAAATTGCTTTTAAAAATTCCATCAATAAGAAACTTAAATCATTATGCAGACATCAATTTAGGAGCTTCTTCAGCAACTAGATATTGCATGTTCCAAGTCAAGTATCTTTTAGTTTGTTGTTTTTCATAGTTTATCTTCTACCACATTAGTATTTTGTGTTTTCCTGATCTTGATTTATTGTTTGGACAAAAAAGAGCACTTCAAAAGATTTTCAATGTCTGACAAAAATATCTGTTCACAATTACGCAAACAACAATGAACTATCTGGGTTATTTGCATGACAGCATAATCATGGCTAACTAGTAACAAGTTTGGGGTGATCATATACTTTATACTTGAGATCACTACCTATGGATTTTGGACTTTGCTCACATTATGGAAGCTAAAACTGTAGACCCATTGGTTCTCACTCCACATACAAAATGCCTATTTACATCATTACAATGACTGGCCACTACAAGATGATTGAACTATTGCTCTTTATAAGCTTGAGGAAGGTAGAAAGCATACCTCAGCATAGAGTTCAACACTTACTGATTCTTAGTTATTTTAACGGAATTCTTTATACACAGGCAACACCATAAACTCAAACCAAGAAAACGGTTTCTTTTTTTTAAACATGGGAAATAATAGAAGCAAAAGGAAGAAGAAGGTAGGAGCATGCTGACCTTTGAATACCAGCCTGTTTCTGACAAGAATGGCTCCAATGAGGAAGCAGCAAGAATTACCCCAAATTCTCTGGAGGGATGTGATTTTGCCTTTGAACCTGATCAGACTGGGGGATGAGGAGCTCCTCCTGTAGTCAAGGATGGATTCTCAGGTTCCCAGAAATGGAGCAAGCTATACTGGTAATGGGTATTAGCAGCTCATTTTACCGCACGAGCCTGAACTGCCTACAGCACAGCTCAGGGATGCTGAGCATTCACGATTCATGGAAAAAAAGATGAAACTTCATGAAAAAAAAGAAACTTATTCAATAACAAGCAATTGGATCGATCATGCAAGTAAGGACACACATGCTGGGTTTTTTTTTAATCAATCAAAACCTGTGAGTTCAGCAGGTTTATGTTTAATTTCCCTGTCAAAAGGAAATTGTGATTTGACTTCTAAATTATCTTCTTCATGTATAGTTGAATTTCCATGTCTGCTTAAATACCTTATATCCTCCAGTTGTCAAGAATATGATAACAGACATGAGGGGATCATGCAAAGGGCTTTAAAAATGTTTTTGACAAGTTATTCTTGTCTGATAAAAATGGAATCATAATTGTGGAATATATTTATTGCAGGCTGCACAAACTAAATGCCCTTTGAAGGTGATTTTGCCCCTAACGTCCTATACAATGTGTCGTTCTATAGCAGATATATCCAGCTGGTTAGATTTCCAAAGAATATTATTAATTCTTGTAGAATTTCACTAATGTCAGTATCTTACCCTGAGGTTTTGTTCTGTATGTAAAAGGGTTGCAAGGCCTGAAGTGTAAAGGGGCTCCCAAGGCAATTAAAACAGGCTGAGTACCTGGATACCTTGCATAGCAATAGGAGGAAATCAGACACTTCAAAGAACCAGAAAGCCTTCACCCAGAATGAAGGCTTGTTTAGACTTGGCCAGTAAGAAATATCAAGCATGGACCTCTATCTCTCTGCTCTCCACTCATGATTCAGAACATGGAGGCTTTTTTGTCAGTGACAATCAGTTGATGTGGGCTTATATTTTCTAAAACAGTTTTAATGGAACAGAAATGGAAGGTCTATCCTAAAAGACAAGGAGCCACATACCTTTGACACAGAATGTTGTTGTTACACCATGCTGGACATCTGAATTCTGCTCCCTCGTCAGATAAATTGCCATCCCTTTATTCCCAGGTAATGCCCCTACCACCAAGCTGTAAGGTAGTCCAGACAGGAAGCAATTCATTGCTCTCAGTGAAGTATGGTTGTGGTGGAGCCAATAAGTATGGTCCTGGTCCAGCATGAATAAAGAAATGAAACACAGTGGAATATGACTCTGCTTCTCCCAGTTTGCTGCTTAAGAGTATTGAACTGGCAGGTGAAAAATCTGGCTTCTGATCTATGGAATCAGTATTATTTTTGGTTTTATCCTGTCCTGGGGAACAACCAACACCCTTCCTTTTGGAAAGCTAGGGGAAGTCTGCTCCTCATTCCTTCTTTTTAACTTAATAGCTGTCAAGTTCTTCGGTGCATAGCAGCAGGCTTTTAACTGGAGTAGGAAGAGCACAACTTACGAGACTAGTAAGGGCACCTCTGGGGTGGTGGGAATTGTAAGTCAGAATCTCCTCAAGGTGGAGAGGGGGTTCACAAAATCATTGCCAATATCCCATGTTAATATCCATTAAGCTATTACATAAAATTATTAAAAAGAGAAGAGTTCTGTCTGTTTAATTTCCTGGGGTGAAGCACATAAGGACTTACTTCAAGAGAGGATGCTGGGCTGTGAGTCCCAAGGTACCTCCTGTGTAGCTAAGTCCCAGGGAAATACTGACATACACACTTACTCTGTACAGATCTCTGCACAGCTTTCCTTATTGTTTTCCTCCTGGTGGATGCTTCCTCTGCCTCTTGCTGGTGTCAACCCCACTCTGAGATGTCTCTTTTTCTGCCCCCACATGACCTGAATGGAAGGATGCCCTGGTTTGGTTATTCAGTATGGTGTCAAACCTGGTCCTCTAGGAACTAACTTAGGTATGTTGGCATAGTAAACACTGTTGAATCCAGCTGAAAATATCACACTTTTTTATAAAGGTGTACCTTTCACATGAAAGTGTATGTTCCTTCTTATAAATTAATCTTTCTCTCTCTTCTACGCCAGTTGCAAAATACTACCTGTGCACTTGGCTTTTCTTTTTGGTGCGTTTGGGTTTTCTTTGTCAAAGTCTGGAAGAACTCAGAAGAAACTGTGTAAAAGAATCTAAGGGTATATCACTTCTGTGACTTCCATTAGACATATGCTGATTTAAGAATAGCAATAAACTGAGGTAATGGGTTGCACTTAACCCTGAGTGAAAAATTCTAATGATAAGCCAAAATTTAAAGTGTTTATAATGCAAATATATACTCTATATCATTAAGTAAGTGATGGTTTCAAGCAGTAGCAAAGTTCTGTGAGATCCCTTAAAATATTTAAGATGTTTAAATGAATATGACAGTTGTATAACCCACCATATAATTGCCAGGATCATTAGAGTTTTACTGAAGAAATGTGATTCACAGAGTCATAGCAGTAGACCTAAATGTGGCAGAAAATGTGACTATGAGATAGACCTAGTTAAGTATCTTACTGAGCAAACAACAAGCAAAGTCAGTAAAAGCAGCCTATTTGCATGGAAAGTTTGGGTGGTGGGCATGAAGGGGAAACATACAGCTTTCGAGGTCATGGCAATCCATAGTGTAGTGAGCTGGGTTCTTTATTCACTTGTCTTTTGTTTCAACCTCAAATATGGAATTCAAGTGAAGCCAAAATTAAGTAATGAGGTGTCGTGGTTTCAGGTCAGCTCAGCCGGTAACAAAGCACCACGAAGCCGCATGCTCACCCCCCACCCCTTCACCTGGCCACATTGGGATGAGGAGAAAATACAAAGGCAGGCTCGTGGGTCGAGACAAGGACTGGGAGGGATCACTCCCCACTTATGGTCACGGGCAAAAAACAGGCTCAACTTGGGAAAAAAACAAAATCAATTTAATTTACTACAAATCAAAACAAAACCAAAACACAAGGGTATTAGGAAGGGAAACTAAACATCAGAACAACCTCCCCCTACCCCTCCTGCCTTCCTGGCTCAGCTCCACTCCCGATGATTTCTACCTCCCCC